>JAANSN010005775.1:0-11743 GCA_036850665.1 Dicranocentrus wangi
ATTAAATATATTCTTGACGAAACACCTTGTAATATTTGTGGACGGACTTTACGCACTCTTGATAATTAAATATATTCTTGACGAAACACCTTGTAATATTTGTGGACGGACTTTACGCACCCTTGATAATTAAATATCATACCCTTTCATACCCTTACGCAAGTCAGACACATCGGAACCGTAGTTGGTATCCAGTTAGTGGCTGGCCAACGTGTTTGAAGTGGTGCTGCCACCATTTCGTACCCTGGCCCAAGTCAGACACATCGGAACAGTAGTTCGAAACCACTTATCGGTTGACCAACGTCTATGAAGTGCTACTGCAACTATTTCATACTCTCGCCCGGGTCAGACACATCGTCACAGCGAGTCTCGTCATGCCATTCGCACGCACGAGTAATATTGTGCCTCTTATTGTGAGAGATACTGGATATTCTTGCGATACCAAATGTTTGTTGGGCATGTAATAAGATAATGGATGTTCGAGTATATGAGGATTGGTTTTCTCATTCCAATATTATTATTATTATATGACATCACGGAATTCTGGTAGGCTTGTCTTACCATCATATAATTCAAACATACATTCAAATCAACATCTCACGATCAATATTTCCCGGGATTTTCACTTTGTGTAAAAGGTTGTACTTTATATGAAAATCCGCTGGCGTGACAAGTTGAAACGGAATTGATTAACAAAAACATGTATTTGGATTATATTTCTTTGAGCGTGATCGACAATAGTTGCTCTTACTAATATCTGTAAAATCCATATATAATTTTTTGTTTTCAATTACCGGAATTAATTTTCTCTTCGCGTTAGTCATGGCATTTTGAGAAAATTGATTCCTTTATCAATAGAGCATAAATACACTAAAAATTTTGAGGAAGATGAAGCAAAATTTTTGAATTTTTAGACTAAAAAAGCACATGCGCATCACAGATTTGAAGTAGATGGAAGAATTTATTGAATACATAATTTTAGATATTTTATATTGTAGTTTAAATATTCTTTCAAAAGTTCTTCAGCCGGAACAAGTAATTATGCGAAAGCTCTAACGCGGTTTGATCTATAAACTACCCACATAAACTTATTCTTTAAAAGCCAAACTACATCTACGCCATTTTTTACCAAATGTCTAATGCCCAAGCAAACCAACTCACCCTGCCAAATAATCCCACAAGCATATTCCACGAGAAAGCACAACACCCCCATCAGAACACCAATCCCAAATACAGAAAACACTACTAAAATGTTCCCGCTCATATTAGGCCTGGTCCACACCACATCCGCTTCCGCGATGCTCGCCATCATCATCCGGTCTACAGCCGAATACAGATTTTCCCACCGACCCCAAATCCCTCCGCTGTTAATCCGCCCTAAATTCCGCGTCAAATATTTCGGAATCCAACCAAATATAAATGGAATGTAGGGTTTCTCCACTAGAGTCTCTGACCCCAGTGAGACTCCCCGAACTCCGTGCACTTTCAAAGTCCTTGTCCATTTCCCGGAAATGCGTTGCGGAAGTACAACAGCAGTTCTGGAGCAGTTGCCAAGGGTGCCATACAGAAGCGACAACTGGGATTTCTGAAAGTTATTCATAGCTTCTGGATTATTATGACCAAATCCGGACTTTTCAAGGTAGGCTGGCGTTTGCGGATGTAGTCCTGAATAATTATATAACAGGTTTTGAAAGGTGGAGTTGGTGGCGCCCCCGCGAAAAATCAAATTCATGTAAAGTTCAGAATGGATATTTCCTGGCATGCTAATAATAGTAGGTGGCGCGGGAAAATTTTTCGGTTCGTATTGCGTGAATGACACTACATGTGGTCCACTCAAAGTAAAATTCCTAGCAGGATGGTCAAATCCGCCGGGCCAGAGTATTAGGTCATTCGGCACGATTCGTGTGAATACTGAATACCCTGCATCAATCAACTCTTGCAAAGTCCGAAGCGGCTGTTCCTTTCTTGGAGCCATGAGGTTGTACACGTTGTCATGGCGATATGCATTGCTAATGACGAGTCCGCCCAGCAGAAATCCCGCAGCCAGAGGCTTTAAGGCAGGTAATTTTGTTTGAGACATTGTGAGAGGGTCCCCTTGCTCCAGCAAGATAACAACTGGGCTCATAAACGCCGTCGAGGAGAATATTCCAATTTTGGAGGGGGCGACGTTCTTGTTGATTTCCTTAGTTCTCAGCTTTAGGCTTTGTTTTTCAGCAAGAAATGAAATGATTGGAACCAGGATCATCAAAAATGTTATTATTGTGAGCCAAACGTAGGGATCAAATATGCTAATCAGCTCTCGAAATGCTAGACCCTGGACCAACGGCCGCCCGCAGCTAACAAATCCCAACGAATTTTGAGAATCTACTATTCGGGAGGGAAAGCTAAGATGTTTGTGCTTCTGGTCCGCCTGGATAACCAGTTCTGACTGGAATGGTCTCATTATTATTCGGGTTGGAAAGGCCAGTTTTCCGTTGCTGCATTCAACCTCTTCTGCTCCTCCAATCAGAACGGAATAGTTTTTCAACGCTGAGGCGAGGACAGACAGGTACAACTGTAGGACCGGAGACTCCTCTTGATATTTCAGGCTGTGCTCCACCAGATTCGATATTGGTGGGGTGCCACAAAACAAGGTCGGATGTAAATGTGCAATTTTGGAATTCTGGAAGTTGAGCCTTACTCTGCCAAACCAGCTATGCTTAAACTCTTCAAATTCCTTTCCCTTGGATTTGTAGTAGCTATATCGGCTTACTGATGTTTGCGACATTTTGATGGACTCAACTTCACAATCCATGCAAATGGCCAATAATCTTACAACTTTCAAACGAGCCGACTTGCCAACTAAAGCAGCAGCCTGGGCCCTACTATCAGTTTCTATGGCAATGTAAGAGTCGTGCATTGTGTATGGCTCGCCAATCTTCCACGCCCCGATATCAATATGAGATTTTATCCAATTTGTAAGTATTTCAGGGGAATTGGTTTGTCCATCCTTATGTGGCGGGAGCACTACCACATTTAGTGGCGATGACCCCCGAAATATTATTCCAGTGTGTACCGAACCTCCTCCTCTTCCAATTTTTGGAAAGTGGAACACTTTAGGGTTATAAATTTTGTTTGGGTACAGCCAGCTTGCGAGTTGGGGGAAAATGTTGATATTGGTGTGACAGGTCCATGGGCGCGAGGCGGCGGCAAAATAGAGTAAATGGAGTCTGGAGCAAAGTTCTCGGTCACTAGAATCCGATCCAAAGATTAGCGGAGATGTTGGACAGTATTCCGTTGTGAATGTGTTTTCATCCGATATTTTCATTGATGGAAATCCTGAAGGGGCCATAACGATGCCTGAGAAATTGTTTTGAACTCTAATTGCAGGTTGGAGGCTGCGAAGAACAATCGGAATGTCCGTCGTCACGAAATTTATTTTCTTGTTGTTTGTGATATGCAGTAAACAGCCGTCAAATTGAGACAAGAATGTTTCGAGATATGCAATTTCGTCGACTTGCGAGGAGACTAGGTTTGAACGAAACGGAGCGAGAAGCCTTTTAATACGATCCTCAAGAGTAACTTCTAAAAGATGGTCTACAGAGCCGGTTATTAATTCAGTCTCCACTGCGTAGATATTGGCAACAAGAGCTGCTAAAAGCAATCCTTGAAAGACTAAATTAAAAGGAGTCATTTTGACAAGTTTTAAAAAATAAAACGTAGTTTACCTTCAATACATTTGACCACAAGCACTTGTTGTCTTTGCGGCCAGGTGTTTCTTATTTTCAGAAATTTTTAGTGTCTTGAAATCAAGCCAGCTTAAACGGACCAGTATATTTTGAGCTAATAAGTTAGCACGCCAAGACTGCTGAGTAAGCTGAGTGTCAAATATTCTTAACCTCCAAATGAAAATGTTGGCTTCTCTCAACTGACGTATCGGGGAACTGGTGGATTTTATTCGACCCTCTTTTCAGCTTTCGTGAGAGAAAGCAAGCAGCACATTCAATTATCTTAAACACGAAACCTTCGGTTTCGGATGCTAATTTATTTTCTAATTACAAACGAGATTAGATAGTGTAATGAAAAATTGATTTTTTTTCTAATAAAGGAGGTTTAAAGCTGGGGTATTAGCAGTAGCACACCACGCCACATGTGGGTATCTTTATATGTATGTCTTTATATGAATATCACAGCAGGCATGGGAGCGTATAACAGGCAGAGCAAATTCCACACCATGAGCAAATCGTGCAAGCATAAGCCTGAAGTAGGCAACATATTATGCAATGCAAGTAATGAGTTGATACAAACAACTGCAACATTTTTTTTACCATGTCACATTTAAGTTTAATATTAATTTTATGTCATTATACATTTTCGAGGTAAATCAGCTCTAATCCTAGCTATTCATTATTTGTGTGCATAATAATATGTTGAAAGTCATTTTTATGTATAATCCTTATTCATTTTAAGTTAAAAAGCTTGCACGCGGTGTAATCTAAAAATTACCAGTGTGAATCCCCACCACATAAACCAAATACAAACCCCGCTCCTAATTCCAAAGTTGGTAATAATCTTCACCACTCCTCTCCAATTAACGACGCAAAGAGCTTCGATGAGGAAGCCTAGACAGCCAACAAGAACTCCGATTCCAAACACGGAAAATACCACCAGAATATTTCCATCCATGCTTGGTTTACTCCAAACCACCTCCAGTTCCGAGCTCCGAGTCAAGGCCTGGTCCATAGCAGACAATATGTTTGTCCACCGCTCCCAAAATCCGCCGCTCGCAAGAAGCTTTATATTTGTAGTTACATACTTGGGAATCCAACCGAGTAGCAGCGGAACGTAGGAAGTTTCCAGCAGCGTTTCCTTCCCGAGATAAGCATGTTGATAGCCCCGTTCGGATATTAGAAGTCGAGTCCGTCGGGCGGAAATGTGCCGTGGAAGAACCACGCCGACGGAGCTACAGTTTGAGAGGGTGTTATATAATAAGTCATACTGAGATTTCTGAAATGTTTGCACTGCTTCTGAATAGTTGGCAGATTGAAATGTCTCAAGTTGGGAAGGGAATTGCTGGATGGAGTCTGGAATTGCTTATAAGCTTCTTCAGTAATTGAACTTCGCTGGAGTTGTGGTCATAATCACTGTCGTAGACTTCAGAGAGTAAGTTATTTTTGAAGCCATTTTCTTGATAATAATAATCATACTGCGTGTACTCCACAGTGTGAGGGCCGATTAGTGTGAAATTTGCAAAAGTTCGCGGCATAAAACCCATACTCGGCATTCTAACAATTCGTGTGAAAATTTCAAATATAATGATACTGCGTGTACTCCACAGTGTGAGGGCCGATTAGTGTGAAATTTGCAAAAGTTCGCGGCATAAAACCCATACTCGGCATTCTAACAATTCGTGTGAAAATTTCAAATTTAGCTGCAATCAGCTGCTCAAGATGGTGATAGGCAACGGGTTTCCTGGGAGCCATCAGATTGTACACGTTGTCATGGCGATATGCATTACTAAGGACTAGCCCACTTAGCAGAAATCCCCCAAAGAGAGCCTTCACAGATGGTAGCCTAGTCTGGGACATTGTTAGAGGATCCCCTTGCTCCAGCAGAATAACTACTGGCTGAAGAAACGCCGTTGAGGAAAATATACCGATCATGGAGGATTTAACAGACTTCTTCCTACCTCTCAGTTGTAGACTTTGTTTTTCCACAAAGAATGAAATTAGTGGAAAAAGAATCATGAGGAATGTAATAATTACAAGCCAAACGTCAATATCAAATATGGACACCAATTCCCGAAATGCCAGTCCCTCCTGAAGGGGCCGCCCGCAGCTTGTCAGCGCTAACGAATTTTGGGGGTCGATGAGCCTATAAGGGAAACCGAGATGTGAATGTTTGTGGTTGTAATTTGGGTATATGGATAAGTCATTCTCAAAAGTCCTTGGTGCTTCCGGCTTTTCCCATTCCCCGTTTCTACATTCCATTTCCCTTCTATGATCAAAGGACTCGACTCGAACGGAGTAATTCTTGAGGGCTGAGCCTAAAACAAACATGTACAACTGGGGAATGAGGGGTTCTTCTGGAGATAGAACGTTATGCTCAACCAGGCTCGAGATTACTGGGATTCCACAGGTTAGCTCAGGATGAAACATGGTGTTCACGCCGCTCGAGGAACGGACGTTTATTCTTTCCGACTCGAAAATCCGCTCCAACTCTTTTCCTTTCGATCCAAATTTTCTAAGTGGGACAACCTCTGAGAGTTTTATTCTCAGCAATCCTCCATCCTCCTCCTCACAATCCATGCAAATACTGATAGATTTTACCAGAGCCAACTTCTCGTTTTCCCCAGTCAGCCTAAACTCGGTCCGCATGATACCACTGCTGGACTCCAATGCAAAATACGAGTCTTGAAAGTGGAATCCTGATTCTTTAGCAGTTTTCAAACGGAATTTTAACCAGTCTGCATATACTTCATGCCTTACATTACCCCATTTACAAACTCGAAGGAACTCGAATTTCGATATCGCATCTAGAATTTCGATTTTGCTGCTACTGTGCACGTAATGCTTTGGCATTACACACTATTTCGCATACATGTAATTTATATCGAAGGGTTAGAGTCGATTTCGAATGATAATCAAGTTGCGAGTTTTAGTACTGAAATCGACTAGTTCTAGAAACACAGAACTCGACAAGATTCGCAGAGATCTGACGTGGCCATCAAGATCAAGCAAGACGTGGCCATCACGTGATAGTATTCTACGAAATCTTCCGTTATACACTTTCAAGTTGGTCAGCTGTAGTTTATATTTTGCCTGGCAGTGCATTCATTTTTGATAATTAATCCAGAAAATTTTTTCAATCAACTCTCTGGATGTATCCAGTGCATCTGGATAGTTTGTGATGGGTAGGGTAGCAAATAAGTCCCCCATAAGTTTATGTGAACGATCACTAAGAAGACGACGAAAATCTGCAATTAGTGCGCTGTTATCAAAATATAAAACGGTTGCTAGGAAAGTGCTGAGAGCGTCACAAATCGCAATACTATTCCATTAATCATCAGGCGGACTAGGAATGTTCCCATAGGCCAGAGAGATTTTCCAGAAGATGTACCTTCCAGTGATGAAAGTATATCAAACCAAGCCGAGGGCACCGACGGCAATATTGATATTTTAAAATATATTTCAAGTTGGAGTTTAAAACATAACATAACTAGGACAGCTACTAGTGACCTTCTGAGAGGATTAAAGCAGCATGTGTGTTTTCAAAACTTCCCTGTTGATGCTCGAACTATATTACCAAATGTTCCAATTCAGCTAAAGCCGATAACTGGGGGAGAGTTTGTTTATTTTGGAGTTTTACAGTATTTAAAATCATTTTTGCAAGTGAACAGTAACTATGATTTGCTCGAGTTGCAAGTAAACATAGATGGATTGCCTCCATTCAAAAGTAGCAAGAAGCAGTTCTGGCCAATACTTGGAAATATTGTAAACTCTTCTTTTGTGTTCGTCATTGCTGTTTATTGTGGCAACTCAAAACCTGGAAATTTGGACGAGTTTTTAGGTGACTTTGTAACGGAAATAACAGATCTAGAAACACATGGAGTTGTTTCTAGCGAAAAGACGGTAATTATTAGACTGAAGGCATTAATCTGCGATGCTCCTGCGAGATCGTTTATATGTGGAATTAAGAACCACAACGGATACTACGGCTGCGGCAAATGTTTCACTAAAGGAAAATATCTCAATTCACATCACGTGTTAGTATTTGTGGATCACAACGCCACGCTTAGGACGGACACTGGCTTCCGAAATCAAAGTCACCCTCAGCATCATCATTGTGCTACCCCCTTAATTAGATTAAGTTTGGATTTGGTAGCAGGTGTTTCGTACGAGTACATGCACCTGGTTTGTTTGGGAGTGGTGAGAAAAGTTCTACATTTGTGGTGTGATGGAAAGCGTTTTCCTTTTCGATTACACTCAAAGGAAGTTGCTAAAATCTCTGAAAATGTCATATCTTTAAAGACGTGCCTGCCATATGAATTTAATAGGAAAGGTCAGGCCTTGTCGGAACTAGACCGCTGGAAAGCGACAGAGCTTCGCACATTTTTGTTGTACACAGGACCCGTGGCATTGCGCAAAGTAATTAAATCCAAATATTTTGATCACTTTATGGTGCTAAGCATTGCAATTAGACTGCTGGCGGAGCTACAACAGAAAGAAGAAAATATAAAGTACGCAGACCAACTACTACATTACTTTGTGTGTCAGTTCAGAGATTTGTATGGGAAGCAATATATGTCGTATAATGTCCATGGTTTAGTACATTTAGCAAATGATGTACGCCACCACGGCCCATTAGACAGTTTTAGTGCTTTCAAGTTTGAGAATCACTTGGGAAAGCTGAAACGCCTTATACGAGCGCCAAACTGTCCACTACAGCAACTTTGCAACAGAATAAGTGAACGTAACGAAAACGATCTGGATCTCTGCAGTCAACCAACATATCAACTTGGCAAAGCACAGGAGGGAAACTGCAGCGATTACGATAGTATTACAATTGGATTGTACAAAATTACGTGTCAATTCCCAAATAATGTCGTGAGATTAGAGAATAGCGAAATTTGCAGAGTTGTAAAAATTACCCGCAAACCCAGTCGAAAGCCGAAATTAACAGTCGAAATCTTTTCCCGCAAATTGAAATATTTTGACCACCCATGCGACTCTACACTAGTTGGAATTTATAAGCTAAATACAAATTTAGTTACTGCTCCAGTTAAGGTCAAGTTCACCTACATTCAACAAAAATTAGTGTGTTTGAAGGTCGACGGAGACGGCGAGTACTTGGCAGTATTTCCTCTCATTCACACGCAAATATAATATGACCACGCAACCCTTTGCCGTAGTTTTATTTACTGAAGAGAATTCGGTTGCAGCGGTGCGGTCTTCATGGATAACAGCAGATAAAAGTGGGTGTCATTATCCGAGGAGGGGGGTTCGACAATTACTGAAGGAGGACAGCTTCATCAGTTCTGACTAGCCGTTGTACCATGTTCGAGTGAAACAGTTTTATGGTAAGAACTTCGAACTTCTTCACGTCCCTACTATATTCTAATGAATGAGCTCATTTATGACCTTTTTTTTACATTTCAGAGACTTATGAGGATGCCAAGGCCGGTGTTGAGATACATGTTGAGGAATCAGATGCTGGAGCGAGTAAACGAAAATCGAAGCGTCGAACTGATACGGTTAAGCTTCCTACCCATCCAGGAGTGGACGTCGAACCTGTACCGGAAACCGTCGTCACAAGTGTTTTGGTGGCAACCCCACCGCAGACTGCAGAGGACAACGCCGTTATTATTGACAGCGTGGGAACTGGAACGCCAGTCGGTCAGGTGGTGGAGTTTATTCCCGTGAATTCCTCAGGACAGACAAATAATTCCTGTCAAGGTTGATTATTATTACATAATGATTGCTAATTGTTGGTCATTGTTGACGTGTAGTTTCATAAAGTTCTGAAATTATATTTGTGTAAATTTTAGAATTTCAGCAGCTGGTGCTTTCAAAGTTACAAATGTTAGAAGACAAACTGGACATGCACGCTGGACTACTAAATGAAATACTTTGCGGTCTTCATATCAACGGAACAACGCAAGTTTCAAAGTTTAATTTTCCACCTGATTACTTCCCAGTCAAAATCCCAGAAGAAATGGACAGTCTGGCTACACTTTTGGGAACAGACCCGGGGGCCTATGATACTATTGTAAGTGAATTTAGGCATTTAATTTTGTACTACAATGTCCTAGGTATTTGGGAAGAAATCACTTATTATAAAAATCTAAATCTCAATTATTTAAATTTAAAGGTTGAAATGCTTCGCCAATGTGGAGGTGGCACCGTTGATGATGCAGTTAAATTGATGATGAGAAAACTAATGACGGATGAGATGCTTGCAGGTCATTGCTACAAGGGACAGTCGACGAAGAAGTCGTTCTCCAACTATGTAACCATCGTAAATGCCATGTTAGGTGAGATAGTTAAAATGCAAGTATATTATTTTAAGTTTGAAATTAACAGAATTATGACCTAAATAATTATTTTGCTTAATCGCAGAATCTTTGCTTCGGAATCCCCGTGTTAAATCACTCGCCACGAAGGAAAACTTGGATCGAGCAATCCCAAAACAACTAAAGCAGGCAGTGGACCGGCTAACACAGAGAAAGTATGGCAACACATACTATTCGATACAATTATTTTTCATCAAATATAATTTTCATTAACTAATTAATTTGATTTCATTATATATGTACTTTTTGCAGAAGAAATGCAGCCACTGTAACTTCAAATGACGACGGCCGTATTTGATATTAATTGTTAATTGCAGCATTTCACATAATTATGAATGTTTGAAAATTTTGTATATATATTTATAATTAAATGTAGTCAATAAAATTCGTTAGTAACAAACAGCTGTGGTTAAAATATGGGTGTCATTTGTATATTCTAATTGCATATAATAGTTGTAATCGATATCTTTTCGATATATCATCTAACATGCTGTATACAATATTAACTAGGTTGCAAGCTACGAGATCTCCGCGAGATATTTTCGAGTTCACTTCGACATTTTAGATTAGATGTAGAAGAGAATCTGGTAGATAGAGCGGACAAATAGCCGCCTATTCGAATACGAATCGGGCTCGAGTCCCTTCTATCTGTGCTTCGATATCGACATTCGATATCGAAGCGATCATTTCGATGTTTGTCAATTGGGTAGTGCTGTGGATAGCAGTGTGGAGAAAATTCAAAGATACGGTGTCGTGCATCAGTAAAGCAGTCTTCTGGATTGGGGACGATACAGAATGGGAATTTAAAAACGGATGGGTAGTAATTATTATTATCAGTTGAATTTTCACCCCCGGAAATTTTGCTCCAAAACAGAGCAACGTTAACTTGACAACTCCATGGTTTCGTGGAGGCTGCAAAGGAGAGAAAATTTAGTCTGGTGCAAATCTCTCTGTCGTCCCACTCGTTCGCTCCAAAGAAGAATCGAGAGAGCGGACAGGGTTCCAGGCTGGTGTCGTTGATGAATGAAATATTCATGGAGGGCATCTCAGGGGGGCTCATTACTAAAACCTCTTCGGCTGATGCATTTCCATCATCATCCGTAAAATTTACGTCATGATTCTCTCGGATTGTGAGCGCTAGCTGGAGTGAACGAAGGATGAGCGGAACCTTATTACCCGACACGAAATTAGCCCGCTGATCATTGGAAATGTGCACAAGACAGCTGTCAAACTGATCAACAAACTCGTCAAGGTTGAGCAAGTGGCGATCAGATGGATTTTTAAAAGAAGGATTAGATTGAAACGAGGAGACAAGGGTTTGCCTACTAGTGCCCGATTGACTACTTCTTAGCAGGTGGTTTATTGATCCGACTATCAGCTCCATTTTCCTGGCTTGGCAGTGTAGCACACGAGTAAATAAGATAATTATTACGATTGTGAGAAAAATGTTAGATTTCATTTTGATGAATTTGTAAGTAAATTCCAAGTGGCATCAAGCTTCTTTAATTAACTCGCCTCTTGTATTCTGATATTTTTAAAAAGGTTTCTGATACAAAAAATCGCCAATATTTGAATACGCGTACCAGAACAATGAATGCAATGTCTTTATTAGCTCGCTGAAAAGAACGGCGAGCTTATGATCTTGCCATGTCTGTCTGTCCGTCTGTCTGTCTGTCCGTCTGTCTGTCTGTC
>JAANSN010005776.1:0-11742 GCA_036850665.1 Dicranocentrus wangi
TGATGATGATGATGATGCAAATGAGAGTCCTAGTGGCAGTGAGAGTATTAACGCTTCTCTCTTATTAAGATGTAACACCACGCCTGTCTGCAGCTTCTCAGAAGGTTGTGTAGTAATAATAATAATAAAGCTACGTGGGATATTATTATTGATATTGCTACCGTCAGTTACAACAAGTCTGTCACCAATGCAAATCTCACTGTCAAAATTATTGTCTTTTAGTGAGAGCGGAGTAGAGTGTGCGCTAATAAATACATGCTTTTGTGAGTCATTTACACAGTTATCCTCGTTTTCCTCGGTCATGAACTGCTCCTGTTCAGAAGACTGAGATAATAAAAGTCCCTGTCTTTCCTTGTCCACCCACTTGAAACACACAACCGCCGCTAATGTAAAAGTGAGAGCTGCAAGGATTACTACAGCAGAGACAACAACAACACGCGGAGAAAGCAATTCACCATTTATTTTTTTATTTTGGGGAACAGGAATTATAGGTACACTTATTTTCACCAGTTCATCAACTTTCACTGAAACCAATTTCTCAACAAGTTTCAACCACTTTTCACCGGTTTCACTGTGCGTGGAAGGGATCAAGAAATCCGAAATTGCAACTTTGTACGGTAATAATGCTTGAAGAACTTTCCCTTTCGCACTGGAATTAATTATACAGCATTGATCATATATATTCGGAATAATAGCCACGGAAGGTTGTTCATGAACGAGTGGACCATAACTACGAGCACAACCCGACCAACTTCTTGCAAGTCCAACGACCCATCGTCCACTGCCACTGGTATGCTTTCTTTTACTACCACAAGCTACAACTACACCAGAGCTACGTGATAGAGTGAAACTGGTGCTGAACTCACTTTCGCCAGACAGAGCACACCAAGAATAACAAAAACTTGCCAGTTGGGGATCATCAATAAATAGGCAGCCAGTGCAAGGACGACGTTGATGATGTTGATAATGATGACTAGAGCTAGTACTACTACAGCTGTGTTCACTACTACTGGTCCAACAGTTGTAACGCGAATACGAAAAAATACTCATCTTTCCTTCTCGCAACTCTCATACTAGTAAATGAAGAGGGGCACTAAAAATTCACGGCCCTTGCTGTAAAACAGTATATTATATGAGTCATTTTCTGGCAGGGGAAATTAAATGCTGCTGACCCAAAGTGAAAATATTCACTCAGGAAGTCAGCAACGAGAACTCTTTTCTATCTTTCTCTAAAAGCAAACGCGATGATGGCAACCATTCACATACATATTTGATGGACTAATCCATATCTCCTCAAATTCTGATCGAGTTTTTTTTATGTGTAAAGCGTCCGTCTATTTGTTTAAATGCCACAATCGAGGCAACACATCAGTGTCAAAGATTCATTTTGATCCGGACTAAATAATACCTTGGTATAGATGCAACATTTCAGTATGACGAATACTGACACGACACACCACCGACCGTGTAGAGCCTCGCGCACTTCTGTGATGTCGACGGCAATAATGACAATGACCAAACGATAACTGTCCTGTGTCCGTGTAATACAATTTAAGGTATGGATTATTTACGTATGACCATGCTTAATTTTATGGTTACTATTATTACCACACAAACACGATTGGCCGGTGAGCTGAGCTTAAAAGTTGGCTTCTACTTCCCTTGTTCGTGTTGTAATGCAAGAATCTTTGACTGTCACAAAGTAGTCAATTCAGATCTTAATAGCCGCTTATAGCTTGTGTCTGTACTTACAATACGTATATATCGAGAAGGTACAAGGATTGGTAAGTCACAATAAAAACATAATTGCACTGCACGTTGAAACATCATACAGCATGCATGTGTGTTTGCATGAGACGGCACCACAGGAATTATTTTAAATAATATAACATGCCCATTCAGTAGTAGCATTTGCACTATGCAAATTTCTTTTTTAGCCTTAGTCAGTATAAGTATGTGGATGTATGTGAAAGTGCATTGTTATCTTAGGAAAGTATCTTGATATACAGTACTTAACTATGTGAAGAATGCGTGTGAGAAGTTGGCCACAGTTGTTGGGTGCATTCATAGATAAATGTTTTACATGCATAGAGGTATACTTCACTTCACTCTCGTCTTTTCTCCTTTCTTTTTCTACTTACAAAAACAAAATGATGATGGCAGATTGAACCCCGATTTTCTTCCCACTAACGCTTGAATCACACAACCATTACACCACAGTGAAACATGCCAAAATGGAGACTATCTTAGAGGAGGACGTAGTCGATATAAAAAACATATAAGTAAAAGCACAGTTAAATGATATTATACGGTTCGGTGGGAGCAGTAAGAGTTGCTGTTGTTGTTGTTGTTGAATAGGAAAATCACGTAAGTGCTTTACGAAAACCCTAGTTTTCTATAATGGAATGATTATATTGCGTTCATTTTTGGAACATATGTACACACCGTTGTTCACATTGACTCATTATTAGACCTTATCAGGCTTCGCCTTTCCATCGAAGCAACCAATCCTATATATCCCAGCAGTATTAATATTATAATGACAATGGAATAACCATTGTTTTCTGTCGTTTCGTATACTTCTTCTTGAATAACACTTATACGGTACCGGGTCTGGTCTGTGTATGGTTAATATATTCATTCAAAACAACAAAATACACACAACGCAACGGTGGAAAATGTGCAAAGGAGTTATTTTGGCATGAGTGTGTACATATACATTTTCTCCATACTACTACTACCCACCAGCAGCACTAAAGCAGAACTTTTGGTGGCGTTATTACAAGTTATTTCAGATTTTTTACTCATTCTTGCCGTATTTATTTATTTTTTGTTAAAGTAGTCTTGGGATATGGTAGCGTTTCAAATAGTAAGTCTGTCACATTTTTTCATTCGCCACAACACTTAGCGTAAGAATTATGCTATCACAAAACTACGACTACATACATTGGCACTATTTACGTTTTTTAACCACGACTACTATATGGCCCGTAAACACACCGACACACCGGACCAGTCTCTTTGCCTGTAGGAAACGTCCTGGTGGAATCCATTGTATATTAATGTAGCAGTGGTTGCGAGTTGTAAGTGGTCTCGGAGTGAGTGAGTTGGCTTAGCGGGGCAAGTGCGAGGAGCAGGCACACGCTATCGTAATAAGGTTAATACAGAGAGTCGGCAGTAATGCTTTCACATATCACATGATGTTGTCTGGAGAGCTGTCTACACTTTTGAAACGCTTTCCCCTATTATGTGAATATATGTTTTGTGCACAACTCAAGCTCGGCTCCCGGTGCTCCACACCACCGCATTAGTTAGTCCAGTCGGAGCAATATAATATTACCATGTAAAAAGGAATAAACGGTCATCCTCCATATAGGGCAGAGATATGAAGAGAGGAGTCAGAATGGAAAATGAATTTCCCTTTTTCATTGCTTCTCTATATCCTTAGACTCGTTGGGATAATATACGTAGAGGCATAGTATGTATCCTTGTAAGATGTTTGCTATGTAAGCGTTCTCCAAATGTCCATATTATCTCTCAAAACCCCCACTTTCCTACTGGTTTTCCATTCCCCACTACAATAATCATTTCCCAGTGTATCCCTTCACGATTTTAGTTATACATATAGGTTACGAGCGTACAATGTAATATATCCAAAAGTTGGTTTGGAAATCGCATTACTACCCTGATGCTGTCCCTATATGCTTCGTACTACACCGGAGTTGGAACTCAAACCAAAGGGAGGCTGTGGTATATAAAAGCAGACGCTTAGGATAGATAACTATGAGAATGAGAAAGCGGAGAGACAGAAAGACAGGGCAGCAGCACACAGCTAGTAGAAGCGGCATACGATCAGGCAGGAGCTAGTAACACCAACCTCAGCATCATGAAACACCGCACTGGCAGTGCAAAACTCGTGCTCTCAGCAGAAATCCTGGGAAAGCAGATTTACTTCTTCTGGGGCTATACACTTCACGACATGGAACAAGTCCAGAAAAATAGGGAATGAAAAGAAAGTGTTAAAACAATATAATATATATGTGTGTTCTACACAAGATAACTGTAATGCAAGCACACACACACACACACAGACTATACTAGTGCACATTTCACTCCACTCCACATTGTATTTTCCCCTATCGGTTCTTAGGACGAAACTTACGCTAGAGCTGTATATACTGCTTGTGGGCGATACTGCGTGTAGCACAATTTTTACCTTTAAATGATAACAATAGCCTCTTGCCTTCGATGATTCAACTTTTGTGCTGGTATTACTCCCAATGCTGAGATACTACTCGGCCTGGATACAGCATCAATCCATCTCGGGAGCTTGTTGTTCCTTCCATTCGACGCGGTAAAGTGGTTGGAGAATCCTTTCTCGGTACATATTATCTTCATCTTCAGAACATTTCCCTCTCAGCTCTCTTTTTTCTTTACATACTTAAACTGATAAATGGAGAGCAATGATAAAAAGGAATTTTCTCAATGTAATGTTTACGGTCTCTTCTACCGTTTCCTCTCCTCCACGTCACCGAAGTAATGATTCCACATTTTGGGTAACGGCGAAAAGAAAGTATTGTGTAACTTTAAGAGTCTGCCGGGGGTTTCCACTCTCGTGCACTACTTTCACACACTCAAGATTTATGAACAAGTCATCCAAGTCATATCCGTTGCGTAACCGGAGGACTGTAACACAGTCCCACGCCAGCTTCACAAATGCACTTATTCCAAATATTTTTACAATCACATTTGATTTTTTTCTCCCTACATCATTAGTTACGTATCCATCATATGTACCTCTGCTGAAACATGTATGAGCGCTTGGAGGTTTGTATGACAAACAGCCCTGTGAAATGATTCATCAAAAATCCACAGGAGTTCATGTATATTATGAGTATAACTGTGTAGGTACATACCTAAATATTACATTGAAAACGAATATCATATATTGCATAAAACTTTGCTTTGTATGAATGCGTATAAAATTGTACACAGCCATCATGCATCCCCTACCGTCACCCTCGTCCCTTTTTGCCGTTTCTCCATGAAAAGGAGAAAAAATCAGGGATGGTAGCGCAAGGTTCGATGAATGAGTGGCAGATTATAATAACACAGCACCGCCGTTGCGTTGCATTCACAAAAAAGCTTATTTGGGACGAAGGTTGCTAGTTGCTTTTAAAGGGAGAACACATTTTCATTTAATATCTTTTCATATAGGAGAATGCACACAAAAGGAAAATTTTTATGGGGTGAATAGTACATGCCTCCACAAAATTATGTGCATGTGCGTATGCATGTGAACTGTGTACATATATAAGGAGTTAAAACGGTTGGGGTTTTCTTTTTGCTCATATGTTGTATAAGTGTACATGCTCACTCACTCACTCAATACGAACATGTGTATGAATATAAAACTTAGAATGCGTCCATCCAAAGATTATATCAAATTTGTTTTAAGTACCGAGCATTACTCTTCGCCCTAAAAGGCAGTGATATAGCAAAGGGACTGTGAATCTTAAATAAAAGAATATAAAGGTATAAAAATGCATGTAGGAGACCCCGAATGTGAATCGACCCGAATCCCACCGAGTAGACAGTTTTGGATCGATGAAGGGAATGCTTGCTTGCATTTAAACCTCTTCTCAATGCATTTCAAGGGTGAATTATATACCCGCATGAGGGCTAAATTTTTTTCTGTTTGCCCTAAGCCACATTTTCAGCCGCATGTTATACCGTGGTTGCCCCTTTTGCCTATGATATCAACTCTAGCAATAGAGCTTTTCCCCGTTTATGCATAAGGAGAGTGTAAAAGAAACGGAGAAATGGTTCAATTTTGTGTATATAAACACGTGAAAGTTTATTGGGCCTCAGAACCGCGCGCCACAATGATAATGCATTACTGGAATTTTTGCTTTGCTACGTGTATACCATATACTATCAGTGAGATTACTCACTGAAATCTTGTACGAATACGAATACACGCTACCAAATACAGAGGCTATTTATTCCCATTTTCTCGAAAGTTGATGAAATATTGTGTACACGGCTGATTTGGGAGGAAGCAAGTTGCACCGTTGGATGTGAAAACAGAATGAGTCGGCTTTTCCAGGCGTATTACATTACTGTAGGTAACTTCACTCTGCAGGAATATATTTATATATATATATATACAATATGTATATGTGACTCGACACCCGGTTGGGATGTAAGTTTGCCGAGACCATTTGATTGCTCAGCTTATGCACAGGAAAAAAGCGATGAAAAGGAGATTTGAATCAAATTTTATACCCAACTATTCAACCCTAACCCTAACAAGTGGCGTAATATATATATATTTGGACTGGCTCTGTGTCCCGAATGTATATAACAAGGAATATTGTACGTTTCAGATATATCGACTTGGGTGAATATTCCGGTGAGTTTACTTTCCATGATAAAGAGTGGTGGTAATCCTCTGATATGCCTGAAAAGGGAAGGGACGAATGAGTGCGTAGTGATTGCTGGTGTAGAGAGGAAAAGCGAAAAAGTTGGGGGAAATAGATTGATCAGAGAAAAAGGATTTCTTGTCGAGATTGATCGTTCATTTTCCTTGCAATTACTTGGGAGAGTTGATGCTTCAAATCTCCTTAAGGATGTACGTTCCTCCTCGATTACGGATAGTGATACCGTCATTCCACGTTTTACTGCTAATGTATTCATAGACTCGCACTGGAAAAGTGACTTTTAAAAGGTTCTCGTGCGTCTTGAATTAACAATACATCGAATGGGCTTTTACGATCTGGTAGTTATTTTTAATCTGAGATTGGTATTTGACGTCAATATAATATGCTGTGATCATAGATGAATATTTTTATATAAAAAATGCATATACAGGCTAAATGGAATATTCATCTATGCGCTGTTATGAAGAACTAACGAAGCAACGAAATGGGCGGGGTTATAAATAATGACACCATCTGAGGAATTTTTTGAGTTTGCTTAAATAGAATTATATAAACCTGCTTAAGTTACATTTTATTCATAAGCTGGGGTATGGTTGGTTATTTATATCGGAATGATTTTTGACAAATTTTCCTTAATTTGCGACAGAAGGGATTTTTTTGTTCCCCGCTTGTAATGTTTAGGATCTGTAAGTAGTAATATTAGGATTTAAACACTTGAGTATAATTTAGAAAATTTGGTGTAAGCGGGGATGTTGGAAGTTCAGCGTGTAAGACATTTTGTACATCTGCTAATTGCATTATTGCGATTAAGTATGTTGTGGAGTTAGTCATCAACTGAAAATTACCATGCAAAAAATAGTTGAATACATTGCACAAACAAATGAGGAGCTTTTAAGTTCGTTCTTGCAACTTACGGATAATAATAAAGAGCGTTTCACGGTGATGACGTTTCCAATTTTAAACTGGGATGGTTTGCTTATTACAAGGTCAACAAAAAACTGCAGCTGCGACACCGAATTCGTAGGAAGCACTTGCAATTAATTAGCTTATGAGCAAATTTTACATAATGATATATACCATACCTCAATTTGAGCTTTTAAAGTCCGGGTTTTAATTTGTAAAACTTCATCCAGTACCATTTTCTCCTGACAATGAGTCAACATTGCATAACTTTTAAATTAAATACTGGAAATTACAAAAGTACTTATATCATCTCTACCTCCTTTTCAATCCTTTCAGTAAGATATCCAAATGCTCCGAATCTCCCAAACTGCAATATACCTATGGATATCACAATAAGGAGAAGTGATATCGGGAAATCCCCTCCAGCAAGTTGCATGATCATCATCCATATAATGATAAATAATGAAAACAGGAAAAATACAGCAAACATTTGGGAGGACCCCACAACTTGAATCAACAATTTAGTTTGCTTTCGCAAAATGTACACCAAGGAAAATACATTCTTTAAGGCCGATACGTCTTTAGAGTCAGAAAGCATTTGCTTAGAGCCAGATACTCCTATTTTCACCTAGCAGAAAAGAATTAGTTAAACTTAATACAGCCGTTTTCCATACCAATATACATACCTGATTGTTTACAAGTATGTAATAATGTGTACCTGAGCGAACGCCTGTGCAACTGAAGTCATTGTCACCGTCAGCTTATAATGTTCATACGTCATATTAATAATACTCGTGCATCCAAACATGACAAAAACGTACGACTGCTCCGTTTCCAGCCTTGTACACGGTTTGAGATAGAACAAGCAATTTTGATAAATTACTGGCGCCCAAACAAGGTAAAGGGAGCTAAGTGCAAGGGTCCCCACAAACAGTCGTTTGGAAGTTGTTTCAACTTTACTGAAATTAGCATTTCTTCCTGGAAACACTTGTGGGAATTTAAATACAAAATCTGCCCAGTTATTCAAAAACTTTGCAAGTTGGGAACTTGTTCTGAAGCTCATCAAACAACCTCCGGCGCATGCGAGGAAGAACGTAATCAGGAATGCTTTCAACAGTCCTTCACTAATTTGAATACCATGTCTGGGCTTTCTAAGAAGACGAAAATGATAATAATTATATATATTAACAGTTACAGTATATTAATTATATATTCAGTTTACTTAGCTCATGCATTGTGCTTACATTTGAAATCCTGGTGTCCAAGTGGCCCGATAGTCACCACTGAACAGACGATATGCCAGGAGACTGAACGCAGTCAGGTAAAATATTTGACAAAATACAGAATAAAGTGTCAGCCAAGACACATATTTAAAGTCAAATCTGGTGTAGACCACGTCTGAATTTAGGAGCTTCACTTTGAAAAATGAGAATGGGTTGTTTCCAAAACTTCGTAGAAAAATTAATGGTCTACGAAATGCTAAGGTTAGGATGGATAATTCTTTTGCTGCTGTTTCCCGTGAGGTTTTTAAGACATTGGAATTAAGCACTTTAGTTGCAAAGCTCGGTTCTACCTTTTTAACGATTTTAAAATACAACTCATTTTCACGCATCATTGTCAATTTGTGATGTAAAGAAAGATTATCATGTAGTTGATAAGATTTAAAATTTGATAAACTAATACCACTACTCCACCGTTAATATTCTTGTTTCGAGATAAACGATATTCTGACTGACCACTAGTACGCTCGTCCATGACCCTTTAAGTATGCTTTTCTTTTGTATCCAACCTTGGCTGGCAAAATATTGCGGTGCATAATGTATTGTTCTGTATGCATTAGTGATGCTTTTTTGCTTCATCGGTCGTCAATTCTGCTGTGACATTTAATACTTTAAACTTTTTCAGGCATTTTGTTCTGTATTTACAAATACAAAGCTGTCCATTGCCCGAATTTTCTAGATTGAAAACTGTTCTATCGTAACATAAGCAGGGCGTATCCATGTTTATTGTTACGCTCCATATGACAAAAGTGGCTCGCCTACTTTTTATCAAGTAGAATCATAATTTATCAATTAAGTATAATGCCGAATGTAGCAACGTGCATAAAATTAGCTTTGTCAATGTGTTAGCCCAAAAATACACTCACACTCACTCAAACCATTCAATTCTACTGCTTGCTATTTTAATGGATTCATGATTTATTTGAGACTCATTTGCAGTTAATTGATTCCTTCTTTATTATCAATCAAGCACATGTCATTCCGCACGTCTCTACTAATCATTTAGAATAAAATAGGTAGGCTAATAAATATTGCATAAATACAATTTATACTAAATACATTGTTATATTTTAGAATGTCAGAGTGCAAATGCATTATAGTTTATTAAAAAGTGTTTATTCTGTCTTCGGTAGCAGTAAATCTTGGAACTGCAATAAAACCACCAAGTATGTCACTACTCCTCCAATTACCTGCAAATTAATTGTCAATAATTTAGTTTATGAGACGTTTAAGGTGGAGGCAATGAATAATGTACGACAGCTATAAGCTAACCCATCCCATTAGCTCCGGATTCAAGGTTAATACATTGCACATAATGAACTTAATGGGTCTACGAGCCATTGAACTGACCAAAAACGACCGCTTCAGCATTAAAATTAACAAAACAACTAAGATTATCAGTCATTTATTGCCAGAAAGTAATTGTTTTATTATTATTATATTTATGATCACCTCACATTCCACTTTTAAACTATTCGTCTTCAATTGCATGATTCGGAAACAAAGGTGTTTATGCTATAAAAGAGTTTAGTAGAAAGCTGTAAGAATGGTTTCATAATTAGGTAGGTACATTTGCCTCAAGGAAGTTCAATAGGTATCCAATTGTAAGAACTTCCTTGAATTTGCCTGATTAATAGAAATTACCATTTCTGATAGACTGTGAGCTGCTTGAGTTTTCAGGTATGCTCTAAGAAAATTTGAGATACAAAAGACTGCGGCTGGTATCGCACGCGCGAATTCATATGTGGAAATGTGAATTAATGTGAATGCGAATAACACCCAGGTCAAAAATCCAGCAAGTATGGACCCCAGTTCAACAGGTCCAATAACTTTATTTAGGAGATTAACTTGGATTCTGACTGTTTTTCCTAATGTTATCCAATTAACTATGTTGTCCTTCGATGCTAAACAGGAATACGAGTCATATTCTAACTCGCACTTAATCTGTACAAAAAAAAACAAAAATGGCAGAAATAACTATTTAGTCAATATGAATGAATGAACACCTTCCACCGGGTATAGATATAGGCGGTGTGCTATCATACCTGCAACATCATGTTATAAATTACGATGAATAAAGATAAAATCAGTACATCTTCCATAAAGCCAAGCGTTAATCCAGTGGCAACCGCAATAATTGCCATCCACGCCCGAAAGCTTTCTGTCTCGGAGCAGACTTTAAATTTGAAGTCTACCAAGCACTTGTGAAACATGTAAAAGAGTAGGCAATTGAATAAAAGTACTGCAATCATGTTGATTCTGAGCAAAGTTAATACTCGAACTTTTGAGTACAAAAAGTCTATGTTCTTTCCCCGAAACGTGTGCTGAAAGGCTTTATCGACATCATAAATATGATTCATGAAATCTGCCAAATATTTTCCTCTGGTACTCAACAACAAGGGATTACAGCAAAACCACACGTAATACAACATCAAAAATAGACGAGTGACTTGATCCCTATGGCCTATGGCACTACAAAAATCATCTGAATGTAAACTAATGTTAAGGCAAACAATATTACCTATAATAATTTTATAATACCTTCCAAGACCACTGATTCCGTCGTGAGTACCACGATTGACTTGAACCACCATGAACAACGCAATTGTAATATACAACAAACTAATAGCGATTGTGTAAAACGTGGGTAAAGATATTTTACGGAACAAGTATTGGTAATGTATACGAGCTCCATTCCCCTTCTTTTTCAATATTGATAATGGACAGCAGCCTAATATCCTAAGTATTTTAAAAACAGGTTCGAAAACAGACCTGATTTCACAATATCGCGTCTGTTTGACACGAAAATTATGCTTCTCGCTTGAACTGTATTTTCCAGTCATTTCAACACCTTGAAAACAATGCCACGAAGATGCTACTGTAACCACTAAAATTCAAAATACAAAATATGACCATATGCACTGCAGAAATGAAGGGATACAGAGCAAGCACGATCAAACAAAATCTACAACAAAATGATTTTTCATGATTATTAATATTAGCGGTTCTGAATGGATTGAAGGTCATGCTCATACATCTGACTTAATGATGGACACTTGGGCGTGTAATCAGCAAATTATACTATGAAGGATTGAGAACTATTAAACTAATTAGCT
>JAANSN010005777.1:0-11740 GCA_036850665.1 Dicranocentrus wangi
ATCGCAATTTTAATTAGCATAGATCAGTAGTTATGTAGAATAAAAAAATTTCCTTGTATTTGCCATATACACCTAATATTATGAATCTAAATTTTAAATTATTGAATATTATTTCCGCAGCAAATTTTATACAGATTCGGAACCAGCAAAAATGCTCTACAAAACACAAATAATGAAACTTCCCGATGGCTTTATTGGGGTTGGTTTGGTTTATTAGTCAGTAGTAGTATTCATTAATGTTATGAAAAGTGCCAATAATCGACAACAAGCGGCATGTTGAACTCAGCACCAGAACTAACTTTGGTTTGCTATTGGAGGAATTCCAAGGATTATTATTGTAACCCAAATTCAAAAGGAACTCACTTGTGGCTGTCTAAACTACAAACGGAAACAGTATATTAACCCATCTTCAGAAAGAATTTGTCTGCAAAAATTAATACAAACGATTTAGCAATATAAAATGCGGGTATGTACAATGAGAGAAAAGATGTGTTCATCAAAGGATTACTTGCGAAGGAGAAAGATAACCTAATTTTCAGAAATTTACAACTTTGGAACACTGCTAATTTTGTCGTAAGGAGTTTTAAATTGTACATAAATGGTCATGATGACGATGTCGATGGTGATGTCGGAAAGAAGTTCTAAGTTGTCGGGTTTCGAATAATTAAATAATGGCTGGAAGGTGATGATTTGCGGCATGCATGTGTCGTAACGACGGACAAGCTTCATTATCTTATCGCATCGCGTGGTCCATATACATCACAACTGATTGCTTATTAACTTCCGTCTAAGCTTTATTTAGGAAGTTATTGCGATTACCATNGCGTGGTTCATATACATAACAACTGATTGCTTATTAACTTCCGTCTAAGCTTTATTTAGGAAGTTATTGCGATTACCATCCCGTCTGTCTGTCTGTGACGATTGTAGCTGCAACAGTTTTCAAGATTTTTGAAAATTCTTTCACCACTGGCATCACCAGTACTTTATCTAGGACGAGTTCATTATTCGGCCATTTTTCAACAACTGCAACAGCAAAAAACGGTTATTACTTCATTTTTTTCTTATGACAATTTATATCATGTGACACTACACTAATCATCATGGTGACAATATTTTGAAATGCAACGTCACCTTTTTAACGGTAGTAAGATTTCAAATTTTCAAATCTATGATACAAGTCAAGTGGGGTATCAATCGAAAGCTAGTTGAACAATGATTAACATTACAACTTGACGTGCCATAACACGACACAACACGCCTTGACATAACATCACCTGACTTACTAGTTACCGATTGGACTTTCACAGTCTTCCGGTTGATCGTGAGAATACTTATATACCAGCTTTGATAAAGTAGCGTGCATGCAAGCGCCTGTCTCATCAGTGTTGTGCAAATTTTGGCAATACGCCATTACCTCAGCAGAGAATACAAGAACTGAGCTCTGAATTCGCGTTGGGGTTTGGATTTGCGAGGAACGTGATCACTTGTCACTTTACATGTGTCAAGGTTCAGGATAAAATAAAGCACCATTATAGGTCGTAATCGTGTACAATTACACAATGGTTTTGAATTTTGTTTTGAATACTACACTGTGTCCCAAAACCAAATAATAATGGCTAAATAGCTTGTATTTACAAGAGCTACTTGCTACCTAAGGATTTTTGGTTTCGGTCGGGTACTTCCCTCAACACAGGAATTTTACAGAGAAAGGTGTCCCACAACCGGATAATAAAACATGTAACCTTAAAATTTTTAATACTTAATATAATCTGTAATCAGATTTCTGATGTGCCATGTACAATATAGGTCAAAAGTGAAGTTCAAGTATTTTTTAAATTTTATTTATCAAAGGGCGTTGTCAAAATTCAAGATTGCCTTCTCATCTAAAAAGTTATTTTCTTTTGCCTTCCTTAATCATGTAATGATCAATAATTCAACATTTTGTAATATTTACATGCTTTTTAATTTCGTTGATTTTTAACCAATATGGCCCAAATTCAATAGCGGTAGTCCGTAGTACCCCATAAACTTGTATGTCAAGTTTTGTGTCAATTGGATGATTAATTTCGGAGTAATCGTGCGCATATTCAGATTTTTACATATCCACGTACACGGGACATACATTTCACACACTGCCACATTTTTTTCTGTTTTATAATGTTCCATGTACACATGGCACTGGCACATTATAAGAATTAATCATATCCTGTGGCTGTAGCTATCATTTTATGTACGGAATACTACATTTTGTAGATTTGACTTCTGACTTAGTTCAAACTAATCTAATCAAACTTCTTTTGTCCTTATTCAGCAATTGACGCTGTCAGAATTCAAAGTGTTGTCGTTTTGGCTTGTTTTTAAATGTAGTTGACGTTTCTATCGATTTTGCTCTAACTCAACAGGGTATGTCCTTAGTACCCAGTGAACCTGTATGTCAAGTTTGACGTCAGTCGAGAGAAGCATACTGGCGTTATCGCGCGGAACGACCGACAGATAAACCGACAAACAGATACACGGGACAGACATTTCACTCACTCTCAAGTTGATGCACCATGTACACACGGCACATAATAAGCAAGCATTAACTCATGGAAGGTTCACATTGTCAATAATGAGTGTAGATGATCTATGCTATCCTTCCTTTTGTCGGTCAAATTCTATAGAGGTTTAAATGGAATCGACTCTCAGTCCAGCACCATAGTCTGCCCATGCTTATTTTCTCACACAAGTAACGCCTTCTTCTTCCACACGAACTTTTTGAGTAGGTGGATGGATAGATTGCATATCTCTATAATAAACTGTATAACGGATGCAGTGTAGAAACAGCAGATACAGTGTACCTCAATAAACATTTACTATTGCACACAAAAAGACAGACACCACCTCCCTACGACATAGAAGCAGGGCCAGTGGGAACTGGGGATACCTTGCAATACACTATAAATTATACATACTGAACTGCTTGCTGGTATGAGTAGACAAGCTTGGAGATTTAGACTGAATGAGTAAGGATATTCATGCATCCATTTTTGCATCAGAGCAGGTAATTATATGGCATTCGATTAAATTGGACGCTATTTTTTGGAAATGGTTACGAATTTCAATTCAATATACTTTACATTGCAAAATCGCATAAAATTTTTAGCTCTACAAATTAGGATCATAAACGTTTTATGCATAATTTTGCAATATACATAGTATATGTTATGGTAAGGTCAAACAAGGGAATTCAACGGAAAAATTGCAAAAATATTTTTAGCAACAAACGTCGAGTTATGTTGTCTATTCAGACCTACATGAGGTTGTTTGAAACCTTTTAGGCCTAACTTCCACAGGCACCCGGATAGCCTCCATTGCGTAAATTGCACTATGGTACACAAATCTGTCAATTGGGTCGAGCTCACTCTAAAGTCTGTCACAAGGATCCGCTATCTTATCTGCAATACTGTTATCCCTCGCGTTTACTCCATTGCTTTTTCCATACTACCCATGGATTTTCCCTTTAAGAGTGGAGAGTGGTAATACAACATGGACAATAGGTAATGTTTGAAGGAATCTGGGATATTTGTTGGCAACTCAAGATACTCACATTTTTGTGGGTTAAGAGTTAATGAATCTTTGTCACTCATTTTAATGGGCCAGTGTGCCATCAATATTTTTTTCATCTGTTTCATGTGAAGACGTATTTACTCTACTTTTTGCGCAAAATGAGATATATTTCTCACATGAAAATGAAACATTAGCGTAAACTTGCATACCATTTTGCAAGGAGAGGCTGGATAACAGACTTCTGGGGCAGATTATACCTTTAATGGTATAAAATTAGTTATAGAAATTCTGATTTAATGGTAAGTATTTTTCCAGAAAGCAATGTAGAAATGGTGGTCCGAGCATTACAAGGTAGATATTTGTTATATCTAGGCATTGGAATCTACGCTGAGATAGCCAGTAATGAGTGCATTACATTCACAGGTTTATTAGATTCATATACGCTGGTACTTGTGTGTAAATCCCGAGTAAGGAGTATGATTGGTCTGATCTCTTGTACCAATAATCCAAATTTTATTGAATATGAGTATAGCTAATCGTAATTAGGCACGTGACACATGTTCCTCCAGTTAGCAATGAATTCAGGTCAAAGTGTTTTGACAAATACAGTGTTACACAATTGAGAATCATTGGTTTGCGTGAGCTCGACTCACCGAAAGATGAGGTTAGCAAAATCCGCTAATTGTGTTATCACACTACCGAAATCTTCACTTAAGCAAACAGGGCCAATGATGATAACGAGAATCAATGTATGTGCTTACAGTCTTGTGTTCGCCACTGATAACACGAGTCATTGCTTCCTCGTAAGCAAATAGCATATCATTGACGCCATTTTTCATTTCGGTGCAATTTTGCAAAACCCAACAGCTGGAAGGAAATTATTAAGTCTTTGTCGTGATTCTAAACAAGAAATATAAGCCAGCCCAGAAACGCAATGATCCACGATGGAATCTCGACTTTCGGTACTCAGCACTGCAGTTCATTTCGTTGGAGTACTAACAAGTTGTAAGTTACCATTAGGATACTGAATGCGTATTAAAATTTTAGTAAAGGCAATTGGTTTGTGCACTCTCTAGGCGCCAATGAGTGAGCCGCGTTGGTCAACGTTTGCTGTCCCTGTAAAAGACCGCAATTATAGGATTCATGCAGGAAGAGTCAATTTATCCAAATCTCAAAATAATTTTTGCTATTGTAACATGAAAACTCATTCATTATGACCTCTCTCTTTGACATACAATGTTAGAAATGGTCTTACAGACCTTTACACCTATGCCTTTAGACTTTTTATTAGTAATTCAAATAGCGGTTTTTAATCTATTAAACTTAGAGTTCAAAGTATAATTAAAGAACAGTCCGTAAGAAAAATTCCATTCGTTTAATCCTCAACTTACTACTTATATTTATTACTACGTATAATAACATTACCTAATAACTATTCTCCTTTATCATATCAGTATTAGGCTGTGATGTATATTATGCGCAAAACCTGCAAAAATGTAATAAATATTAGTAGATCTGCACAAGGAATTCAATCAAAATCTATTTAAATTTATAGGAAACTTTGTGACGCATGAAGCCAAGCAGTACAATTGGACTTGTGGAATAAGCAGCACCCGCTCAAGTGGGTAAAAAGTTGCCAAAGGCAGTACTTTTGATAGGTAAGGTACTTAGTATTTTTCGTAAATCATTTTTAAATACATATACTACTATTAAACTGTTTGAGACATAAATCTGACAGCAGTAGCAGAATCGGCGCGTGTATGTACCAAGACACCTAAATATGAGCTCGTAAAGAAATTTCAAAGTAAGCGCGGATCGTAAATATGTGTAAGCTAAATATGATGGATTAAGACGCAAACTTCACTTCAGATCAGAAAAATAATAGATATATTGAAACAGGAAATTACAAGTCGCTGGGATGACCTTACGTTGTACTATTTTGGACTGGATTTAGTTTGAATGACAGGTACACATCACGACGAATATACCCTTTATCTTGTAACGAAGCGAAAAATGACTTTACCCAGTAATATTTGAAGCGCAATAAGCTAATTATAAGTAGATTTGTACTCCATTGTAAATACTCATTGACGTATTCATTTTAGCAGTGACTAATATATACTGTCTACTTCAGTCATCTATAGGCGTATTGTCAGGCATTAACTTATGTTTTAAGCATATTAAATGACGTAATTCCCATGTTTAAACGACACATGAATAAATAGAGTATTGTATTTATTTGGAAATTTTGTAGGCTTGTAGCTGTCGGGTTTGAAGCAGTCAAGTGTCTCAACTGTGCGTGTGAACAATATATTTTCATCTATATGTTTGGGACTATTTATTCACAATTTGTCCATGAGCTACACAGTAATAATGGTAAACACTTCAAGAGATGCAGGTGATAAATCAAATGAGCTTATAATTGGGTTTTAAATAAAATGCTGAAGTGCGGAAATCGGTACTGACATTTTGACATTTTGCGAGAGCATTCAAAAGGAAACCAATTTCCAGCTCCATTAAAAATCGTATATAAAGTCAGGAATTGTCTTTATTTGTTTGCCCAGTACCACTTTCTAACTTGAACAATTAATTTGTCTGTAGAAAACAGGACCAACTACTACTCAGCGTAACCAGATAGCAATCAAATGTGTCTTTGGAGCAAACCAATTAATATTAATACACAGCGAAACCTTATTCCAGGTAGTGTATAAGGTGGCCAAAATGCTTCAAATTTAAAGACAATAATTATTTTATTCTTGTATTAGTTATCAATTGTTTTCATTTGTTGCACTGTATAAGGGTAGTTAAATTGAATTCTGAAACGCTTATTAACTATCATGTCCAAAATATTTTGCGCTTTTAAAATTTAAAAATTCGTCAAATTAAGACTTCACTCATGTCAAAATATAGATAAATTTTGTAAAGAACCATACCAAATGATAATATAATAATTCTCACATTTTTAGATACAATGCTGCTGTCACTTTAACATTTTTGTAAAACACTTTTCTTTATTGTCGAATACGAGAGACCATTTGACATTTGTGTGCAAAGATGTTTTTGTTCGGCATAATTTGTGCGCCACTTAGCAATGGTGAGATGTGCACCTTTGCTGGCAAGAAACAAACATAAAACATTGTATTGTTCTAATCACCAGAACGGCCAGTACTTGACATTTTATTAACTACTTGGGAAATGAGCTAATTTCTGCTAAATACAATATATGTAACAATATAACATATTTTGGTTTGTTTATTTCAGGCTACGCCTAGCATAATAGTAACAAATAAATAATGAATTCGTCCACCTTGGAGACCCTGGAATGCCCAGTATGTCTTGAGCTGCCAAATGAAAGAGTATCAGTGCTGTAATGGTCATACACTATGCGGTTTCTGCAGAGGAAAGCTGAGGGAATGTCCGCAATCCCGAGTTCCATTAGGAAACCACTTTATTCTCAATCTTTTTGCAGAAAACTTACTGCACTCAGTGGAATTGCCGTGTCCATATCAGGGGAGCGGATGTGATGCCAATTTCAACAAAGTTAACATGGAACAACACATCCAACACTGGGACTATAGGTGGGTATTCTAAGCCATACTATATATACATTCAGTCGATTATTAATTTCTCTTTTTCTCTCTAATATTGAAGATTTGTTTGCAGGGCAATTTCCTTATACGAAATGATTGGTTTCAAAGGTTGCACATTTAACACATCGGATTCCTCCCAGCTATTTCGCCACATTCATCAACTCCACAAGGTCACCAAATTTGGAGCTCCAACAAAGGGCAGGATAACATTCAAGGACTTTGGAAACTATTCAAACTATCTATATGACCGGACAGGTTGTACTTTGTGGGAGGTTGATTCTGGGAATGGGGCCCCATCCAGACTGGCTCTCTACAGAGCCATCGACGCTGCCAAAGGCGATTACATGTTTGTTTGCCTTCATCTCGGGGAATCGGCTGCTGATGCGGCCCAATGCCATGTGGAAATATCTCTTCGGGATAATCACAAGCAGGTATAGGAAATTCTTGAAAATTGTATTTTACATTCAACAACTTGACGAGCAAAAATTATTACGAACAATATATTTATTGTTTTAACTATTCTTTAATTTTTAAGACTTCAAAGTGGAAGTATATTGGACAGCCAACCCACTTTGTGAACTCGGAGGAACACATCAGCTACCCACCTTTCCGAATCTCGTTGCGCTACCTGAAAAACCATCATGTGGGTAGAGAAGAGGAATCCGATTTGGTATGGGAAATTGCTATCCGCAAGACAGTGTCTTTGTGTAGCCGGCGAGAATACATATGAATAATAGCTAGTCAGACTTTCATTTGTTTCCTACGATGTGAATTTAACCATAATTGAAGTTTCTGGATATATTATGCATATTTGCCTTTTACAACTGTTTTGTAATTATGTTCAAATATATACTTCTTATATATATGTTTCTTAAGTTTTGGCTTTAATTATATCACATTTGGTAAGACGCACGATATAAGGAAACGTTAAACATTTTCTGGTGATAGTAAGCAAAGCCAGCATTGACGTCATTTGCTTTTCGAGCTTTTACCACGCGGTTACAACAGGCTTTTGAATTTTAATTTCAATGAAACAGGTTTACTGGGGGCACTTATTAGAAATGCATACCTTCATGCGTGAATAGAGAAAAGACGATAGCGACATATAATATTAATTTATCGGCAACTACTTATTGGTCTTTAAAAATACTTAGTTTTATGAAACACCACTAATTCAGATGCATAATATATGCAGGCTAAAAGGGTTTTAGGAAAGTCTTTGGGTTTAAACTAAAAAGCAAACTAAAAAGGAGGGCACTAAATTCAGTCCAAAGTAATATTCTGCAACAGAAACAAATAGATTTCAAATATCTTAGTTTCTTAATTCACACTCCCTACTGACGTCACACTTGCAGATTAGTTCATTTTAAAATTTAAAAATAAATAAATGGCCAGCGTCACATTGTTCGATCGACCCAATAGCTGTATACAGTTTAAATTGGTGTGAGCATTCATTAGGGATTCAAATCTGGTTGTCCGTAAANAAATTGGTGTGAGCATTCATTAGGGATTCAAATCTGGTTGTCCGTAAATGAAAATTTCATCCCGATTGTCTTTCCATCCATAATTGATGGATAAACCTCGCTGTTATACATACAAATTTGTTGAAATAAGTTGAAAAGGAAATGACGCTATTAAAATCTGATTAAGGAAAACTCAGTTTTAAAACTGAGTTAATGCGGATTGAAGCCACTTATTCGACAAGTGAAATAAATGCATGTTGTCCATATCGCTAAACCTCGCTCTTGTAAGTATTACTTGTGGCATCACAAATTTTAATGCTTAAAGTTGAAACGGAAGTCGAAATGACGTTATCAAAATATGATTGACACATATTATTTCAGAGTTTGGGAAAACGTAGTTTGAAAAACTGAATTAAAAAACGGAGAGCAACCGGAGCAGTGACTGCATTTTGTCAATTTCTCCAATATCTCCATTTTGCAGTTGCAATGACTTAAAGACTACAGAAGTGAAAAGCATTAGTGAGGAAACATCCATCAACAAGGATTAATTCTGCTGGCATTGGATTCATATAATATGCCACTGCGTCCTGTTGTAGATTGGATAACTGACCCACTACGTAAACTCGAAGGTTCCGTATTAGCTATCCCCCATTCCGGATCCCGTTGCAATATCTCTAAAACCATCATGTTGTTGGAGAATAGGAGACACATTTGGTATGTGAAAGTGCTATCAACAAGAAAGCTTCTATGTACAAAAAAATGTTATCTGACTAGTCTGCAAACACTTGTTATTAGCTATATTCTACGAAATTGCTGTTGAAACTAGATCACCTGAGAAGTTATTTAACCTGGTAAATAGATAATAATATAATTACCTAATTTGGTACATATCTTGCGAAAAAGCAGTCAAATGAAATGGCACTGCCTTTTAAAGTAACACCAAGTAGGTTCGAAATCGCAACGAGAAGCTCCAAGAAAATTAACATTTCATGCTGCAATGCACATAATTGGCAGCTAAACCTTTGCCAATTACCAAAAAACCTATTTTAGGCATTTTCGTTTTGGTCGCGCGGAAAAAGATTGAGTTGAGCGAGTTAAGGCCAGGATCCCTCTAAATATATGCTGTAGCGTGATTTAAGGATACTGAACTCACTCATGATTTATGTATATTTCCGGTTTGTATAGTTCATTTTTTCACTCGATTACGTGTGCGATTCTATTTGGAAGTACTGAATAAATAGTTACCTATGCTTCGAATAATCAAAGAACGATTTTCGACATTTTATTTAACTTGTGGCGTTAGTCATATAGTTATAGCTCAGTAGAGTTAACTCACAACAAATGATTTACTTACTACTTTTAATAACGTTTCCAAAATAATAAGGAAATATTTTATCATATGAAAGTAATGTTGAATTCGGTCCAATTCTATAAAACATGAAATGGATTAAAATAATGTGCGCTAGTAATTTTAAAAACCTCCTCCTCCTCGTGCAAAGACGTCAGAGCTCCATCCACACATCCTGCCATGAATCCTTCTCGACGTAATCCCACGCTCACATGTATTGGCAGCACAATAAACATTTCAAAACTCGTCTGCTTTTGCTGCATTGCTACTACGGCATTCGCTGGAGTAATCCGCTTGCTCTGTGGGAAAACAGTCGTATTATGTCTCAAAATCTTAAAATATTTGGTTGGGATATTTCATGAAAATTACTATAATTTCTTAGCTTACGCAACATTATTGTAATTAGCAAAAGGTAAATAAACCAAATACAAACTTGTGACATTTCTACTGTACGCGTATCAGACAAAATAATTCTTTAAAAGATTAAATTCGCCTCCACTCAGAATACAAGACATCACCAAACGAATGCAAGACCATCCCTTTCTGGTATATATAGGTGTAGCATGATCCATTCTGGAAGATCTGTACATGACGAGACCGAATTAAAAAATATTTAACGACTTGATATTAATATCCTTGTTTAAACAGCGATAAACGAATTTTCAGGATTATGACAGACTACACACAATACATATTTAGCATGTTTTTGTGGTAATATATCTACGCAACTCACTATAAAATCATTTCACAGAGACTTTGCTATCTAACATGAAAGCTTACTTGAGCATTTTATCACTTGAGCACATTAATTAAGTTTCAACATACAAGTAGTAACAATTTGCGGTGCTTTCCGACAGGGGAATATATATGAATGCGTATATACTATTCATGGATTCATGTAGAGAAAAGTTAGAAGTAAATACTCGCAATGTTATAATCAGCCTAAAATGGTCGTCTTTTCAATTAATCTACTACTCAGTGACTTGAGAAACGAAATTCCATGAATTCAATGAATTAAACTAGCTGTGGATTTGTGGATGTTCAAGGAGGTTTTACTAATTATATTCCAGTGGGTAGAATGTTTGTTAATGCTGCAGCAAAGTGAAATGGGTACGATATACTTTAATATGGCTACGTTGGTTGTACTCAATAATCGCGAGCAAAATATATGATATTTTAGTAGCTAACTAAATATATGTACAGAATGAATTTGGAAGGATTATCGTATTTTCATCGTTTTCATCTGCAATATTTTACTGTTGAATTTTTTATATAATTCAGGCAGAATGGTCTCATTAGAATCACTTTATGCGAATTTGCTTGTTGTTGAAAACAAATCTAAATTGATCCAACGTGGTCAGAATTAAGAAAGTAAACATTATCACACACACAACACTGGCACCAGTGCTGTCTGCGTGATACTTGTTTACTTCCTAAAATCCTACCCTATTTGATCAACTTTAGCTTTGTCTTCAACTAATCATAAGTCAAAAAATAAGCATACCATGCGCTTTCGAATCATAGCCTTCTGCAAATACAATAAGCAATTCAAATAGCAAATAATTTGGTTCGGAATTCATAAAACTTATTTGTTTTAAAATTAAGGAGAGTACGACGAGACGCCCCGACAATTCGGGAAGTTATGTCTCGAAGGATCAAAGTTAAAGGATTTGTTTTATTAGGTTAAGGACAGGTTAAGTATTAGGAGGTACTCTAACTAGGATCGGTATTGTATTGAAAGCTCCATTTGGACATGGCGACTTTACTCTGTATTAGCCACTACGCAA
>JAANSN010005778.1:0-11739 GCA_036850665.1 Dicranocentrus wangi
TGTCTAAGCAGGAAATCTATGAGTTTCGCAACGGTGGTGGTGGTGTACCTCTGGGAAACGGAGAAGAATTAGATTTATACTCCACTTTGAAATATAACAATTCATACGAACTTTCAAAACCAGAGTTAAATTTGGAGTCAGCCACCCTTCTCGGAATGGGAAACTTTGGTCAGGTGCGTAAGGCGAGTGTGAAGGGAAACCTTGCCGCAATAAAAGTACCGCACGACAACTGTTCCAGAGAGTCGTTTAAGAGCATGCTGATCGAGGTGAAGGTCATGTGTCATTTGGGGTCTCATCCGAACTTGGTGGAATTGGTTGGATGTCACACTTCCGAAATCGAGCGGGGCATGATTTACATTGTGACAGTGCTTTGCGAACATGGGAGTTTGCTTTCCTGTCTCAAAAACCAGGAAGTTGTGGTTCAGTTTCAGGATATGGTCAAGTTTGGACATGAAATCGCTGTTGGAATGGATTACATTGCAGGAAAACATGTGAATTTTTCATATTATGCCACATATTAAAGAAGCTTACATTTTGTTTGTTTTCTTTATTGATTGTGTGATTTTTATGTTATACATTTCCTGAAAGGTGGTGCATGGCGACCTGTCCACGCGGAATGTTCTTCTGGATGGCCACAATATCTGCAAAATTGGTGATTTTGGATTGTCTCGAAAACTGTACCAGTACAGCATGTATGTCAAACAGAGTCAGGAGCCCCTTCCGTGGAGGTGGATGGCCTATGAATCTCTATTCAAGATGGAATTCACTTCCATGTCGGACGTCTGGAGTTACGGAGTCACTCTCTGGGAAATATTCAGTTTGGGGGCAGTTCCCTATCCCGGACTTCACTGGACGGTGGACTTTGTCGAAGAACTGAAAAATGGAATGAGAATGAATACGCCCGAGTTTGCTACTCCGGAAATGTACGTTGTTTATACATTTCTCATAGTTGGAATTATTTTTCTTAATGGAATATAACAATTGTCGCGTGCGTTAGACAACATTTAAGTAATGCTCTGTATTGAATATAGATACAACATGATGCTGAAATGCTGGGATTTGGACCCGAGAGACCGGCCCACATTTCAAGACCTAGTGCAATTTTTCATTCCCTTCCGGGATGCTGAGTACCAAGTCTTGGATGACTAGTTTCCCCTTCTTTCCTCGTACTACGCCATTTCAACAAGGATATGGTTTACCTTTTCTCAACCTCACATCCAACACCATTGTCAGTTTGTGTATTGTAGTTAAGCTTGGGATAAAATGTTGTTATCCTACCAAATCCGGGTTTTCTTCCTATCAAACAAGTTTTGTTTCCTACCAAATGATTTTTTCATCCTACGAGGGTTTTCATCATTTCAAACCAGTGTTTGGTGGGACATTTGCAGATTTAAAGAGATTTCTCACCGATTTGGTGGTCAGGTCGTCCAATCAATGGTCTGGTTGGCAGATATGTATAAAAATTAAATAACAAATATAAAATAGTATTTAAAATATGAAATAAAATATTTTATTTATTTATTTGATCCCAAATTATTGGAAGTATTTAGTATTTTATTTGCTACTTTCTCAAAACAGTATTTAAAATGGTTTCCAAAATAAAAATACTTTTTTGTATCTTAAATTCCATTTAAATACTATTTCATATACATTTGGGGAAACTACGCTCACAATTTTCTCAAAAATGTGTCTAGTGATCATGGTTTATTCATCCATTTTCACATTTACCGAAGATTCTTTCTCAAAGACGTTGGTTTTGGTCGTCTGACATGCTAATTGCAGGTCAGCAGGGAACCCAAACTGCAAAAAGTCACTTAATACAATTCTGAGCTAATTCAACCAATGTCTCTAGTGTCTCTAACCAATTTCACATGTATGTGCACTAAAAAATACGCACCAAATGAAACATTTCTCAAATATTTTAAAAAACATTGATTGTGACAGGGATTGACAATGGTAACTTTAACTCAATTCACTTTGTACATGTTATTAAAATATATGGTATGAAACATGTTAAGCGTGTTTAATCACTTCGAACTACCAAATTGGTGTTAGTAAAACATGAGATAAAATGTCTTATACTGTTTCAACCAATAAGCCTGACATGACTTATGACTGACCAATGTGCAAAGTTTGGACCAAACCCTGGTTTAGTAGGATGAAAACCCTCGTAGGATTAAAATAAAACTATTCTATCTATCTATCTATCTAGGATGAAAAATCGTTTGGTGGGATCCAAAACGTATTTGGTAGGAAGAAAACCCTGATTTGATAGGATAAGTAATTCCATGCCGTTAAGCTTTATCTTGCAGATTCTGAGATTCTGCAGTTTTTTTTTTGCTTTTTTGCCATTACATAGTTTTGAAACGCCTAGTTAATGTTAAATGTGTATGGTATTTCTCTAGGAGAGGTGCTGTTTCAGTCGATGTCAACTTTGCAAATGATTTATTGTGAAATAAGGTGAAATGAAAACGGGAGTGAGAATGAATACCCCCGAGTTTGCTACTCTCAAGATATGTAATGTTAATTTGCTGGTAATAATTTTGCCTTCAAAAATAAGTAGATAAGTATACTTGAGTATTTATGCAGTACATGCATGGCGTTGGTGAGATTAAACAATTTTGGATTTACGGTATTCCAGTCCAGTCATGTCATAAGTAATCTTAAGAAATGCTAGGATTTGGAAGCGATAGCGTGTCCCGCATTTGAAGAGCTTGTGGAATTTTTTATTCGTTTGCGCTTCCAGCTTATATGCTAATGTACGTTTTAATTCAACCATATTTAACTGCACTACACGGTTTAATTCAGAGATAATGATTAACACGTTTAGTTTTATTAAAATAGTTGAGATTTATTGTAGACAGTAGACTTCAATGTTACTTCATTCATGACTACGTATATATTGTGCTTTTTTGCTTTCACACATTATTCAGCAGTTTGTTTCTGCGGTTGCGATTAGTCGGGATATATTATATTAGTCTAGAAAAGTGGAGTTAATAAATATTCTGTGTGAGCTATTCTGATGAATTTTGACGACGAGTGTTGCACTTGCGAGTGCATATCATGGTGCATCATTTATGATGTTGAAGTTGAACTATATAATGTAATGTGAATAAATCTCATAATAATTGACAACTTTATGATTTGTAGATGACTGGATTATCATTTCAATATTACCTGTGTAAATGGGTAAAACTTATTAGCATATCACACACTCAACTCAACATCAAACTTGTCAACAACTGTTGCCTAAAATTAGTCTGGACTATTTTTACCTACCAACTATATACTTTCGCACATGAATATTATCATGATTAGTCCATTTTTTCCTCTAATCAACTCATACAATCATGTCACGCACAAGGACAAGGCTGACCTTGCTAACTAAATCCTCATATGATATGAATGGGATGTATGTATAATTTGGATGAACTATGAACGATAGGGCAAAGTTATGAGTGAAAATGTAGATTTGCAGCGACTACAAAAGTCAATTAATTGTGTTGCCAATCAGAGTCTAAATCAGAGGAAACAGTGAGCATAATTGACAGGAGAGCACGATGTTGATGTTATCGTACTTCAGGAATCGATAAGGAACCGTATTTTACGTGATATGGAGATCGCGTGATCAGCGATCATACTGATCATGTCAGGCACTCCCTAAAGTTAAGTATTGCCTTTTTATGTCATACGTAGGAAATTTAGATGTAAATGCTAACAAGCTGAAAAAGCTATGCATTTTTGGCATTTAAAGTATATTGAAATTCGTAACTATTTTTGCACAAGAGCGTCAAATTAAATGGCACTGGATTAAACAGGGCACAATTGCTTGGAAACGGTTACGAATTTTAATGTAATTTAAATTGCAAAAAGGCATAACTTTTTCAGCTCTACAAGACTGGAATATAACAATTTTCTGCATAATCTTCCCCATATATAGTATATGGTATGGTGGACCCATGGAAACCACCATATCAGCTAAANAACTTTTTCAGCTCTACAAGACTGGACTATAACAATTTTCTGCATAATCTTCCCCATATATAGTATATGGTATGGTGGACCCATGGAAACCACCATATCAGCTAAATAACCCCCCACTCCAAAAAACGGACATTGTCTTCGAATTCTTCATGGGAAACTACATATAAACCAGTATTTCACTTCTTCATACGAATTATACAACTCGGTATACCTCCTTGTAAGACAATAAACAACACTCGTTGGATTTTGGTATATTCGCCTTCTAAATGCTTCTACCATTTCGTACTCTATGAAATCCAACCATTCTGTATCAGAATATGCCAAACAAGCGGGTTACCCTGTCTCGTAAATTCGTTTAAAATGTTTTCAGAGTTAATTGCTGTTGTGCCTTGTTTATGTGCTCTTGAATACACGCTACAGAGCCGTGACTCTTTACCCAAATAAAATTCCATTCATGGTAGGAGAGCAAATGGACAGTAAGGTTAGTCAGGCTGATCTTGCAGAAATCATCTTCAGACTCCAGCTGGATATATTTGGCAGTTAGCACTGAAGTTTGGTTCGACGACTCATCTGTAGATATTCCCAGCGTAAACTCTGATAATTTGCATAAATCCAAGCCGACAATGACAAGACGTCATTCATTGCAATTGCAAGGTGGAGCGGAGTTGTATTGTACACCCATCCTCTAGATTGTAATCTTGGAAGTTTGCTTCTTCAAGTATCTCCACCAGATCATGGAACTGGGTCTGACCGAACCCACCACCCTCTAGCACTGTATGAAGCACACACTCCTTTCTGCTATTGCAAGCGTTAATGTCAGCTCCAACTTGGATCAAAGTCTGAATCAATTTTGCATGAACTTTCCACTGAAGCAAAGCTGTTGTTCCGTTACTTAGCCTTTCCTCCAGAAGACTATGACGGTACGACGGGTTGGGTTGTCCTTCACTTCCTTCTTCCGAGCAGAGCCATTTAATTATTTGTATTTTATCATTTATTACTTGCTCAGTATCGTAACAGTTTTCCTTGACACAAACGTGGAGCAAATACCTGAGTATTTGACTTTCTCCTGGTAGCACGTCTTGGAAAGTATCATTGTTGTTTAGCAGGTGCATTGCAACATTGTAGTTTCCCCAATGTACAACTACGTGCAATGGAGTTAAAACGAATTCTTCTTCCTTAACTAATGTGGCAATAGGATAGTCTACAAAATCTGACTTTTGAACTTGTTGATGTGTAGCAAGGTTTCTTATTTGAACCATGAGATTAGTATCTGCATAGTATTTAGCAGCGAGAAGGAACAAATTGGGCCACGGAAGATTGTCAGAAGCATCGAAATGACTAAAGTTGGATGATAGAAGGGAAGCAATGGCTGGAAAGTTACTTGCAACCGCTGCTGCGAAAACATTCGGGAGTTCAAGAACAGAAGTACTGTACACTAATTGGGTATTTTTAGTACATTTTTTGTGACCTGGTTAGCTTTGTTGCTCCCCCGGTCAGTATGAACGCATTTAGAAAGTAACAAATTACGGGATATTGAAATACTTGCGATTCTATAGATTCATTGCCCGTACTGCTTCTCACGAGGATATAATTACTTTCATTCGTGGACAAAACTTGAAACAGAACCAACCTGACAACTGTCTTCGTCGTCGTTCTCTGCTGTTGTGTCTAAAAACTCATAAGCAAACTCCGCAACGATGTCTTCTGCTAACGTTCGGTCGGTGGATAAATGTGGGAAACTTGTTGTTCCCTGCCTTTTCCAAAATTCCTGGAGCAAACAGAATCGAATCTTCATGCTCTTCTTCTTCTTCAAGGAAAGTCTGTTTAAATCCATGCTTAATTTTCGGAAAGAGTAGCTTAATGGCGTGGTATGTATGGGCTCGTCTCACCCCTTCCTTGAGAGTTGCCTCCACCCTGTTGAAGCTATGCTCCATGAAAAGTTGAAACATTCCAAAAAGGGAGGACGCCGAGGATCCCGCAGGAGGAGTCGCATCATGCCCTTCAGAATAATTGCTGAATCCCTGATAGCACCCTGCGATCAGGCATTTTCTTGCTTCTCCCTGATTTCCCTGTTTTTCATGGATTTTTAAATCCCTGTTTCGCAAAAAGTTTCAAATGATATTAAAATATTTCAAAATTAAACCTAGATTAACGCAGGTAAACAATTTTAACTTCAACTTTGTTACGATAATTGAGATAATTAACGTTTATTTACCAAGAAAATGAACAGTAGTATCTCCTCCAATCCCTGAATTTCTTAAATCCCTGGTAGCGCTCGCGAGCGCTACCAGGGATAAAAAATTTCAGGGATTTTTCAAATCACTGCTTACCCTTTTGAAATTTGTGCTACCGGGATAAAAACAGGTTTTTTCAACCCCGTATGCAAGGCTCCGCAATGTAATGAAATACAGCGAGGTGACATCAAGGCTTTCCAAATTAGGGTGGAGGACAAAGGACAAATAATGCATGTGACAAACTTTCCCATTATTGTTAATGTCAATTAATGTTATAGCTGATACCTTACATTAGCAATACTTTACTTACACTGCCCTATTATAACAATATATTAGTTAATGTGATATAGCTTAATGAGGTTTTAAAATGGCTCAAAGTCAAATGTAGCATTATAGTATATGTGTAAAGCTGATTTAAGTGTTAATAACATGTTTAACATACCTGAACAACATATTTAACGATTATTCTGAACGACTCTAAAAGCGAAACATAAATATGGCATCTATAGTTCGAAACAGCAATACTTCAAAAAACTCAATCACAGAGTCTTCTCCTACTTGCGCAAATGCGCCGCATCTAATTATGATTGGCCGGGTTGCATTTAATTGCTTGTGCAATATTAGGTTTGCTTTAGTTTTGCTTCCATAGTAAGCGCTCATCCCTCTCTCGCGATACTTATAAAGCAAGGTGACCACACTTTCCACAGATTTGGCCAACACGGGAAGAAAGAACATATGACCAAAGAGACAAACAAAACCAAATAGGCAAATACAAAAGTAGAGCGTAAATTGGAGTTTCTCATACCCTTTAACAATTAACAAGAAACAAACAACCATTCCCAACAGCGTAGCTGTGAGGATAAGACAGATCAGGGAATCCAGACTTTTATCGAATCGGGAGTGGAGTACTCGAAGAAACGAGTATAATCGGTATCCCACAGTCAACGATTGGGAGTGTCCCGTTCTTACCAATGTTACAATAATCCGAACAAAAAGGGTAAAACATAGAAAGAAAAAGGAGCCGGCTGTCATGACCATTATCCCGAGGAGAAAGCAAGCCGTGGAGCGAATCCCGAACGCCAATATAGTTTGCCAAAGTGGACGAGTCAGGGAGTCGTCATCGAGAATATTTTCTAGTATGAAATATGCCGGATCCATGTTTCCAAAAAGGGTTGCAGCTACAAAGGCAAAAGGGGCAAAGCCGCAAACTATTACCGTTAGCACCATCACGATGCCGTAGAGTGGATCTTCTGGAGGAGTTCGGTGGAGGTTTTGTCTTCTCCGTTTGTCTACAAGAAAGAAAAATCATTACGTTATCACTTTAAGCGTGCGTAATCTCATGAGATTTTGATAGTTTGTGCAGGAAACCTTCGCAAAATTCCAAATACAAAGCAAAGATGTCATCTATTGTTTTCAGGATCAGGTCAAAGTTTGCAATAATAATAGAAGACAAAACACAATATGCAAACTCGGGGATAGCATACAAAAGTAGGGTAGCAATCAAGAGGTACTGGGGCTCATGAGGCTGGTTCCAGTACACCAGGCCAACTGCTACGAAGCAGCTTATCCCGTTAAGAAACAGATAAGCACTTGACATCTCAAGGAGGCTCATTTCTAGCTTTGATTTGCGTTTCAGTAGTTTTGTGTAGTCGGGATTCCATTTCACTGGAATCAGTGGAAGATAAAAGAAAAGGCACGAATGAAGCTTAAACGTAAGTTTTTCAGTTTTGGTGAGCATTCTGAATTTGCAAGATTCCACTAATCGTAAGTCAATATTTTTTACATATAAAAACTTTATCCTAAAAGGGGCATACGTGTTGAAATGGCGACAAGATGGGAGAGAATAAGCGATACTTTTACCCCAAGGTTGGTTGGCTTTATATTATTTTAGACAAATATATTCCAATTATTTTTTGACATGAACCAATCTTAGAATTAGAAAATAATTTAATAACCTTGAAAATTTTCATGGCCATTTTACAAACGTAACACTGAATCACATAACCGTGGAAGTAAAAAAAATAGCGGTTGATTCGTTCTTCTTGTAAGTTGTTATTGCGAAATTTAAGCCTTGAACTTTTAAACCAAATAGACACAAAAATATATGGTGAAGGTTAATACAAACTTCAGAGTTTGGTAACAAATGATTAAAAAAATATTTTGTAGCCATGTAAGACGGGGATTTTCAGCTAAAACAATTTCATCAAGGGTATAACTTGTAGCTGTATTACGGGTTCGGCAATGTAAAATTGGAGTCTGCAGTAATCGAGTTTTCAAGACGATATACCTACCTAACATATTATACAAAAGCTAGCTATAAAGAGAACCTTGATCCAATAAGGCCATGCATTGGAGGATGCCAAAGAAAAGTACATTCTACCTTTTTGCTTGGAATCCACGGCTAGTCTCAACGGCGCTTAGTTTTCAATATATTTGTTCAAATTATTTTTGACATGCACCAATTTCGTAGAATGAAATAAAGTAGAAAATGTTGAAAGCAGTTTTTACCATGCATGACGGGGGTTTTCAGCTACACTAATTTCATAAAAAGGATATAAGTTGCAGCTGTATTATGGGTTCGATAAATTAAAATGGTCTCTGGAGTAATAAGGTATTCAAGAAAGACGACCGCGAGTCGCTGTCGCTAATTCTTCCGGGAGTGGAACTGCTTCATTACCCTATTCCACATTATGGGAATTTTGCTCGGTATTGAATTCCGGTTCATGTTCCATGTCCATATCACTTTCTGCCTCTTGCTTCGGTTGCAGAAAAAGTTGTCCTAAAGTAAAGTACAAGTACGGCAAAATTGCAAACCAATACAGTCAACACTTAAATATTGTGAAAATGGCATTTTTATTATAATTCCATTTGGGCGATATAAAATATTCCCACTTCCCACCTCTAAAATATTCTCGAACTTTATCTCTCACACGAATAACCTTTTCAGGATCAGCAGCCCCATGGACTTTTTGGGATCTTAAGTAATAATACTTTTCCGTATTTTATCAATCCCCTGGCTCCTCACCTCCTCCAGTTTCTTTGGCAATTGAAGTATGTGGTGCGTCAACTCGGAGCATTGACTAACCAGACACCAGACGACCGCACGGGTCGCAAAGGAGATACCACTTCCCCGGATGATCCCCCACCTCCCCCAACAACTCCACACACTCACTCCTGGGGAATTGGAGGAGGATGAGGAACTGGAGGTAGCATAAATATAGAGCTCAAATGAGGATCCAGGCACATGGAGGAGGAGGAGTCCTCCTCCTCACAACCACCACCACCGCCACCATTGGAAAAGTCTCTTTGGAAGATTTTATTATTTCACGGCGGTGATGTTGGAACGACTTGTTGCTTCCTGTGCCAGTTGTTAGGAGTGGGAGTTGGGGTGGGGTGGGGCAAATTAAACACAGTAGAAGTTCCAGTTCCTTCATTGGGTGTATTCCCTAATCTCATTCCTTGAAATGTTGAATTTATTTCAATCTGCGTTATAAACTCGGGTTAAATTGCTGGATTAAAAGCTTGGTCAATGTTCGTTCACACTGATTAAATATTTGGCGTCGTCGTGAAAAACAATTTCGCCCGTGAAAAAAAAATCTGTTTAGGACAGGTCACTTTTTTAGTCCTATTCCAGACTAACAAGTGATAAGAAGAACGGATGCTTTGCTGTTTTAATTAAGCATATCCTATTATGATTACTGAGTGGCGTCGCTTGCTCGCTCGCTTGTTCGTTCCGTGAACAGGATAACTCAAGAACGCTTTGGAGTTTCAAATTGAAACTTCACACACTGCTTCGTTACCTCAATACCACGGCGGAGTTTGAGTTTGAGCATGATGGCTCAACCGGAAGTGGGTCAAAGGTCAACATAAAATCTTTATGACGGTATATCTCGGCAACAAATTGCATTTCTTGCATTCTGACTCAGTTATGAGTAGAAAGAAGATCAACTAAGAACATACATTACTTGACCTTCGCCAAAGGTCAAAGGTCAACTCAGTTATATAGCATATCTCCTCAAGGAATAGCATTTTTTGCATTATGACTTCGGTTGTGAGTACATTTTAGCTCAACGGAGAACACACATGACTTGACCTTCGCCAGAGGTCAAAGGTCAACTCAGTAACATAGCGTATCCCCACAACGAATAGCATTTTTTGCATTCTAACTTCAGTTATGAGTACATTTTGGCTCCACGGAGAACATACATTACTTGACCTTCACCAAAGGTCAAAGGTTAACTCAGTCATATAGCATATATAACGAATAGCATTTTTTGCATTCTGGTTTCGGTTATGGGTACATCTAAGCTAAATCTACATCAGAGGTCAGGTCGAAAGTTCATCAGGCTATGCCTTTCCTATGGACTACCAGAGTGTTTATTTCTTTTCTTTTTTTTGACAAAAGCCTGTGGCGCGCCTTGTGATGGGGTGGGTAGAGAATTATGGAATTGTCATGTCAGCATTAACCTCCTGAACAAAGGCTTCCTCGCTACTAGCTCTGCTCTGCATGCGTCCGTCCGCTACAAAGGTTTCTTGAACGAATTTTCAGCTAAGTATTTGTTTGTCATAACGGCTAGTCGAGAAAGTGACGGATGACGATGAAAAATGTTAGGACAATGTTGACAATGAGACACATTTTTACAAAATTTACGTCTAGTATCTCCCCCCACCCCAGTCTACCAAGAAGCAAATAATCCATACACAAAAAATGGTGCATGCATAAATTTTAAGAAAGCAAATTGAAGACAAATTTAAAGATTTTTCACAAACTCGGAAGTGTCGATGCGGATTCGAATATATTCACTCACTATAATATAACAATTAAATTTGTGGAACGGTTTGTACAACCAACCTTTAGCTCCTCTAGCCCCCCTGGGGTGGTGGGGATATTAAAAACTGTTTCTGTGCTCCTAGTATTGCGTTACTGCTAGTAGTATACTACTAGGTAAATAATTTATTTTCAAGCATTTGTTTTATCAAAGTATTTATACATGGAATGACAGAGGAATCGAATAATGTAAATATTAGTGTCCTATACTACTAATTTGAACAATTTAAATAAAGATTAATTATTAAGCTACGCTATTTGATAGCTGGACTAATGTGCTCTAAAGCCGCTTTCCTGCGTCATCATCATCCTCCTTGTCGTTATCCTTTTCCTTGTAAGTGTTCATGAGCCCGCTGACGTCTCTCCTGGGCTGTCTCTGCGGCTGATAGCTGAAACAAATTCGTGTATAAATATACCATACCATAATATTAACAGTAATGCAGTGAGCAACTACTTATTTATCTTAGTATTCTCCTTTTCTCTTTCGAACAAAAGTCAATGTAGCCCTACGCAACTAGTCTAGACTAATTGTGAACATCAAATATGGACAATACATAATTAATTTTATGGTGTTGCGGAGCATTAGGCTGTTAATCATTAACACTAAGCACTATTGCTTCCTTTTTCTGCCCAGGCTTCAGTGACGATGAAGAAGTAGGATGACGTGATGCCAGCAAACTACAAAATCAAAAT
>JAANSN010005779.1:0-11738 GCA_036850665.1 Dicranocentrus wangi
TTCCCGGATTCTTCAAAAATCGTTTATAAGTAGGAAAATGTGTATAACTTGCATGAACTGACGTATATCGCAATCGCAGAGACTAGCACTGCAAGGATGGAATTTTATGAAAAAAATTGTCGCATTTTCTATTTAAAGATTGAATGTCAGTGGGAAAGCAGGACTATGCGTTTTCTAATCCCGTCTTGCGTGCAGATATTAGGGTATATCTGCAATTGAACTCGATTTTTACTAGCCGGATGTAATCACAATAGTCATTTGTCAGTCAGTCAGGTGAGATGATGTGATTGTGAGTAAGCATAAGCCTTTAAGCGGGTATGGTAAAGGGTATGCACACAGCGCATAATTACATTCAACATTTTAGAGATGGCTATAATTGTCATACAGTTCGCAACAGCAAAGTGTATTCTATGACGTATATAGCTACTGAAAAAACTCCACTCTAATGTGGGCATCTGAGAAATTCATGTTTAAGTTGTTAGACCAGAATAAAATTTTGTATTATTTAGGTTACCCCACGAAAGCGCTGCCTTGATTCATTATATTCAGTCAGAAAATAACGACAATAAGATTATTATTCGGAAAATGACTTGTTAGTTCCAAGAATGAAATTGAAATTCCCCGTGGAATTTTTTACTCAGACGACTCAAAAATAAAAGGATGTTCCCTGGACGCTTAGCAAAGATCTCGAGCACGTCGAGGTCACCAAAATGTTAAGCGGAAAAGTGGACTGTAGTTTAGTTGCAAAAGGTTTTCCATAAAGCCTGAACACTACTGACTTTTTTGTGCTTTTACATTACTATTTATAATAAAACCTTTTGGGAAAAATGTATTATTGGGTATTGCTACTTATTGCTAATCACTTTGACTTGGATTTTAATTTATCATTTGCATCACTCAGACAGTATTACCAATGTCTGAGTTATCACTCACGATGACTTTTTACATTAATATTAATTTGATTAGGAACAAGAAAGCATATTCATCAAATGTTCACGCGATGGCGTGAATCGGAAGGGAAACTAGTTTTAACTACATCAGCAGCAGCTTGCTAAGTAAATTCATCACACATGTACCTAAATAAATAAGCAAATCAACTTTTTGCTAGAAGTTGTACATTGCATACATTCATTCCATCGTCATTATCATGATCATGAGTTACACAAAGTAAAGTTGGATAAAAATGTTGGCTCGTCAGTTCGCTTATCCAAGTTCATGGGTTGAACTTTACCGGTTTGGACTGAGCTGGACTGAACATTAGCAAAAAACATAAATCAGGAATGTCAACATAAACGAATTTCACTCCATATCACTGCCTATTCAATGTAAATTATCGTTAAATGAATGCATAACAACCACGCTGCTGGACGTACATGAAGAACGTGAAATTTTTGCGAATGTGAACGGATACCAAATATTTATCGCTAATACTTGTTTAATTTTTATTAATTTAATGCGTATTTAAATATTTGCTCTATTCTCGCTATATTTATGTTGTAGGTAGATATAATAGGTATACCATGCATATCCACACGCTAAATTTTACTTCAGGAGCAATACGTTGGCAGTTTGTGTGAAAATATACTCTTGACACAACAGTTAGTGGGGTCTATCTACGAAGCTGCAAGACCCAAACCTGACCTGCAACGGTCTACATGATAAATGAACTTTCCGACGCATCTTCTCCTTTTGCATCCCCTACACATCATGGAGTACCCTTTGTGACTCTGTCCACGTCCACACGTCTCCTATTGTGCCCAACAGACAAAATGTCATTATTGCTGCGACAACTGCAACAAAGGAGAACATTAGAAGAATAATGACATTCTCCGCGGAGGCCTTCAATTTAGCAACCGTGTGCAGCATCACAATCTCAATCTCAATATCCATCGTCATTAAACATACGATAGAAGTCGTTGTCACAAATTGTTGGTGAATTTCGTTGAGCATATTGCACAGAATTTGGATTTGTCGGAGGACCAGGGTAAACTTTTGTATCATATAAGGCGTATGCTGAACCTCGGCCACTCTCTCCCGATAAATTTTGAGGTATGCTGTAATGCACAAATGCGGAAACGATGAAAATGAAGAGCGCTGTATAGCACGCTGAAATACACATAAACAAAACTAAACTGGAGTTGATAGCCTTTCTCTAAATTTTGGAAATAATAATACTCCAGGCATTATTGTTTTGATTCTGGTTTGAGGAGCACTCAATTAGTGGACCACTCAATGCAAAATTATGCATTTTCCACTTCTCTCCTTCTCCTCTACAGCTTTTGACTTGAATGCAAACCTGTAGTGTATAAAACCCTGCCTATGGGCTACAATGATGGTATATTGAAATTACCTGTGTGAGTACTATAATTAATTAATTGATCGGTAATACACAAATTGAATCTATAGTTATAGTAGCTATGAATTCGCTGAACGAACCTCTTCGCATAATTGAAACACGAACGCGATTATTTTACACATGTATTAATAAGAAGACTCCTTAATAGGAAATAATAAATAACTGAGGCTAGTTGAATTGTAGATTTAACAAACTGCACGCTATATTTTTCGCATGCTAATAATATGAAGATTCTATCTAATTCACTCTCGCGTTTGGTGCAAAAATTACTAGGTATAATATAATATCAAATACCTAGTAATGATAGTAGATTAGCAAAGACCGCACGCATACCATAATAATTAATAAAAAAATTAATTTCATGAGACGCCTCATGATGGTTTAACTACAACTGGTACAACTGACGTCATGCATGAATATAGTTGCCTTGAAATCAATTATAATTTTGCAATTTTCTCCAAATCAACATTTTCTGGAAAATCAAGGTCAACCTCATCGCCAACACCTCTACTTTGTTATTACACACATTCTCCTTCACAGTGTCATTCAATCACTATCCAGATTGGATCTCCCTTGGGTTTTCAAAATGACCAGGTCGACATTAGTCTCAAATGAGTCCCGGTTTATCCCCGTCATACTCTCCTTTTTCCTGTTTTACGCCACCCTAATTGCTCTCTCACCGCTGATATTTGCCATCCTCCTCTACCGGGCCATCCTATCATGGACAATATCAATAGTCACTAACGGCAAGTGGAGGATTGTAGGGAAGGAGGATGCCGCTTTCGGGATTGACTGTCCAGGAAGCGTGTACACCATCAACTACTTTATACGATGTGAAGGTAGCTGCAACATACACAATTTGCGTGAAGCCGTGAAATTCCGACTGTACCGGAATCAAGGACACAACCCATTTCGGAAAATGTTGTGCGCTGTGGTTCCAAAGTACGGGTATCTCTGGTGGAAGGACAAGAGCGACAATTTGGACATTACGAAACACATCAAACACTTCCCAGAGGAGGATGGATCCGGATCAGGAAACATTTATACGGAAGACGAAGTGTACTCGGCCATGGCCAAAATCACGGATTTGGAGTGGCCCGTGGGACAACCCCTTTGGGAGATTTTGGTGACCCCTCAAGTGAGAAAGGCGGACAGTGGAGCCATTGGTCATATAATTACCCTTCGGATACATCACATGTACGCAGATGGCATATCAGCGGTCCATGCCGTGCGCCACATTATCGCAGACTACCCCATGGACATGATGTTTGATACAGTGAATCCTCCCATCCCCAAAGTGAACATTGGCCTGAGAGCACTGCTCTACCTGCAAATATTCCTCATGGGACCGTATGTCGCCCTCAGGGGGAATTTATTTAGACACCGGGAACCCTTCAAAATGGGCCCACTCAAAGGCCCCAAGTATTTTGGGAAGCTGCCAGAAGAGATTCCTGTCGACACACTGAGAATCCTTCGGCGTCATTATGGATGCAGTACGCAGGCCATTTGGCACTCCATTCTAAATGGGGCTTTAGCGAGAATAGCGACCGAAAAGGGGTTCAAGGTGCCACCAAGGATAATCGGAGGGATAAACTTTGCCCGTTTTCCCTATCCCAATGAGGGTCTCCATAACAGAGTCATTTTTGGCTTGGAGCCGGTTCCAATCGGGGTCAGGGATAGGGTGTCCAGGTTGGTGGAGATGGATCAAACAATGACAAGACTGACCCGGAATCCGTACACGCTGATGACGAGTGCAGTGATGATTCAGCTCTTTGGGCTGTTGCCCACCAAGGTGGCGCGTGTTCTGACGGGAAATGAAGTGTGCAATTATTTGCTGTCTAATGTACCGGGAGTAGACCCAAGGGCCGATGGAGAGATTGTTGGAAATAGAATTGAGTGGTGTTTTGGGATACCTCCGCTAACAAATGGGATACGTAAGTTGAAACAAATTTTAACACGCCTGCCAATGTTCATTTCATCGTCATTTCCGGGAAACTGGATTGGTTTTTAATGCTCATCCTTTTATAATTTCTTTTGCAGATTACTCCTTTGGAATTGTGCCCATCAGAGGAAAGTTCAGGATTGGGATTGGGGCTGAACATTCTCTGCTAATTAGCTCCCGAACCGAGTTTGACAACTTTATACAGGCTATTGTGAATGAGTTCAAGTGCTTGACCTTGAACATATAGACAAAGATTTTTTTTTGAATAAAGTGTAGAAATGAACAAATTAGATTCAAACGGAATCCTAATTATTTTGTAAGTACATGCATCGAGGCACATTATAGCAATTTCTGTGATGACGCAAGACTGAAGAATACTTCGAATCCAGTTGCGTGACAGTTGATAAGCACCTACATCATTTTCCTTCATCTTGGAGCATGAGATTTTTTTGCAGAAATTATGGTTAATATAATACACCTACATCTACATCACCCATCAAAGCTAATCACACTCCCACTTAATTCTCCATCCTCATAATAAGCTATCGTGGGAATAAACATCAAATCATGTTAGGTCGTACATCATGTCTACATAATTAAATTAGTCATTCGTTACGCTCGTCTGTGAACGAGGAAGTCAGTCACAAAAACCTCTTCTGGGTTTTTCTCTTCACAAAAGTTGGTTTTCAAAAACTACTTTGTCAAAAATGAAAACCTCTAGCAGTTTCCAGTCCGGGACACGCGTCTTTTTGGTTATATTCTGCTTTTGTCTAGTGTACTCCGTCCTCATTATCCTATCCCCACTACTCCTCATTATCCTTCTGTATCGCTCAATTTTGTCAGTGACTCTGAGGAACGTTACATCCAAAGATCAGGCTTGTTGGCAGCTCCGACGCCGTGTTCGGGATAGACAGCCCCGGCAGCGTTTACACACTAACGATGGCCGCCCTCGTACTTGGCACCCCCAACATTCAAGCCTATCGTGACAAGGCGAAGCAGAAAATGTGTCACAGGGATGAAACCGGACATAGACCCTACTGGAAGCTGTTATGTGCCGTGGTTCCAAAATGGGGTTATCTCTGGTTGGAGGATAAAAGCGACACACTAGATTGGTCTCATCACGTCCGATACTTTCCCGAGGAGGAGGAAGACTCAACGAGGATCTACACCGAGGCCGAAGCGTACTCTAATCTGGCCAGTATAGCCGACTTGGAGTGGGAGGTGTCCCAACCAAGATGGGATGTGTTGGTCACTCCGCGGGTGAGAAGCAGCGTGAGTGGTGAAATAGGTCACTTAATTTCCATTCGAATACATCATTTGTATGGTGATGGAATATCAGCGGTGCAAATATTCCGATACCTTGCTGCCGATGAAATCCTAGAAGTCCTGTTTGACCCCGTGAATCCTTCAATGCCCAAAATCCACATGGGACTGTGGGTTCTACTCTATCTCCAGATATTCCTGATGGGACCATATATCCTCCTGAGGGGACGTTTCTTTAAAGAAGCGGAGCCCTTCAAGATGGGTCCCTTGAAGGGCCCCAAATACTTGGGCAAGTTGAAAATGGACATTCCCATTGATTCTATACGGCAAATCAGGGCCCACTACGGATGTACCACGCAAGCCATATGGCATTCCATTTTCACTGGAGCCATGGCCTCTACGGCGACAAAGAAAGGGTTTCAAGTTCCTCCAAAAATTATTGGGGGAATCAACTTTGCCCGTTTTCCCTATCCCGATGAGTATCCCCACAACAGGGTCATCTTCGGTTTGGAACCGGTTCGAATGATTCCGGACAGGATCGAAAGGTTAGCCGTGATGACCCATAAAATGAAGGATTTGGCAAGGAAGCCGTACACGCTGATGACGAGTGCGGTGCTAATCAAACTGTTTGGCATGCTGCCCACCCATCTGGCGAGAGTCCTGACAGGGGATCACGTGTGTAACTACTTGCTCTCCAACGTGCCTGGCGTGAAAGGGTACGGAAGGAGTTTTGGAAATTTGGGGGAAACGACTGTCGGTTTTGCACCGCTAACCAATGGAATGCGTGAGTTTATATGCACATAAAAAAGTATAACCCTTCATATGTATTTATTGCAAAAATGGGTTATTGAAATTTGTGATTTTGTTGATTCAGAATTTTCGGTTGCCGTGGCGTCATACAACGGTAAATTCAATATTGGCATTGGCGCTGAACATTCTGCGTTGATTAGCTCGCAACAGGAGTTTGACGAATTTCTCCGGGATGTGGAGAACGAGTTGAAATTTTTAATGTTAAATATGGAGTAGAAGAGATGAGACTCAGTTGATGATAACAATGCTGGAGACTTTGCAAATAAATTCACATTCACCTGGCAAACACTACTCGTGTCTTTATTTTCTCAATTTCCGTCAGCAAATATTTCTCGTAGTTGTAGCGAATCAGTGGAAAGTAAATTTTGTACACGCTGCAATAGCCCATAAGTTGGTTCGCCACAAGCTCAAATTGGATCTTGCTCACATCTCCTCCAGTATCGTTTTTGGAGGTGTTCATCTCCAGGCTCAAGTTATTGTACTGAATAAAATCAACCTTCTTTACCGTCTTGGAATACTCTGAAAAAGTAAGCCCATCCATGACATTTTTGTAGTCCTTTCGCTCCAAGTGATGCTTCGACTCCCACTCTTTGCGAAACCTGGAGTTGTGGAGTAGCCGCCAAACCAGGTAGCCCAGATTTAGGGCATTGTCCAAGCGAGCGGGTTTGTAAGCCTTGAGGATTTTGTCCAAGTTTGTTATAGCTCTATTTATGGAGGCTCCAACCACGTGGGTAACATTGCATGAGGTGTTAGACGGAGGGGATGTGGCACACTGGACATTCTCAGCCCTCACCCTTTCCCACTCCAAGTCAGGAACACAGTATTGAGCCGGGTTGGTTAGGTAGTGACATGAAATCTGGATTCGTGATGGAATCCAACGTTCCCCTACAAAATATTACAAAACCATGAAGCACTCTAGTTATATATCATCCAAATAGTACTTGTTGTGGTACTCACTTGTGCTTGAAATTACAGCCTCCTCCTCCAACGCCACCCCAGCTAGTACCCTTTGCTCCATACAATACATTTCAACCCCAACCTCTCCCGGTTCTCCAAACACCACTAATGGCAAGTCCTTCCCCTCCAGCCCCACATCACACCTGAGCGCAAACCCGGAAATGAACTGATCTCTACTCACTTCATACACCTGAAGCGGATCCCTCAGCTTGGGCATCCAGAAAGATCCCCTCTTGACAACTAGATCCACTGTGTCCACCCTCTGTAGATACAATACTACTCCGGTAGCAAAGAGTCCATCTGGACATTCCTTCACTTCCCCCCACTCCCCAACATTTTCTTGTAGCTGGAGAATCGGAGGATGGGATACAGAGTTGATTCGATTTCCGCACAAAAGTTCAACCATGTTTATCCCGGGAATTGACTCATTAGTATTTGAAGTGGTTCTTACTCTCGCCCCGATCACGTAGGAATTCACGTTTGGACAGTGAGCCTGACTCGTCATTGCAGGAAAATGTCGAAACCGAAGATTTCCTATTACTTTCTCAAGCTCATCCATAGAGACTGATGCACTGCACAGGAGGAGAAGGAGAAGAAAAACCTGACTGATATTCTGTCTGCAGCACATTATACATTATGCTATATTCCTGAAACACAGGAGGCATTAATGAAATTGTGATAGAACCAAGTCCAAAATGAATGCATAGTAAGAGAATTCCCCGAATTAGCCAAAGAATTATTATTTTCATTGTTGCATTGTGTGCAATACATGGAAAAGCTACTAACCCAGTTTTCCTTCCCATTAAATATGATTTTTGTAACAAGTGCACAATGGGAAAATGAGCTTGGGCTACACTTGGCTTTAGAGCATATAAATTTAGCGTACGTAAGTCAAATATTATTTAGCATTTAAACCATACTTACGACAAATTAGAATCACATTACGGGCAGCGGTATGCATTACGTCCCGATTGCATTTAATGCTTATGATACCTATGATGGAGGATTCGAAAGTGTAAGGCATTCGAAACAGCAGGAGATAGATAAACAGTGACGTGTGACATGGTGGTCGACTGCAGATGAGTGATGGAGGAATGAGGTGAAGAGTGTTTTAGTTTTTAGCCCACTTTCGTTGGAGATTGTGAGCCCCACCACGAAGCCCCTCCGGACATTTTCAAGCGCCGCAAATCCCTCATAATTTTGAGTGACAAATTCAAGGAATTGGAATTCTAAGTAGGTAAGTGAAGAAGGGTGAGAAGGTTACCGATCGGAGTGGTGGCGTTTTCTCAATCTGCGTAATCTTAAGAGGAAAACGAACTGGGGCGCTGCGAGATTCTGCACCCGAAGAATTAGTAAGAATGATTAATTAGTTAAATTACGGAACAAAAGCATTTTATAGTGGAAATAATTCGCCTAATTCGATACTTCATACAAATATCATTTGAGAAATAAGTCAAGTAAACATACAGGGTGAATTCTTTAAAAGCGAACGTCGTTAAGTTTTCTTCGCTTGGTAACGACATATTATGCAGTAACCATTGGGGAACGCAACAGTCCCTTCAATTCGGCTGAAGGGACTGTGGCGTTCCCCAATGGGGTCCCCAATGGTTACAGCATAATACGTTGTTACCAAGCAAAGAAAAGTTAACGACGTTCGCTTTTAAAGAATTCACCCTGTATTTGTCTAAATTCATTTTCAAAGAATAAAATGGGAAATAGCGAGGTTTATAATTTTATTTTTTATTACAATCCCAATGTATTATAAGCTGGCGGATCCGCACAGGTCGCGTATTCATCAAAATTGCTTACTTTCTGCACAAACCTTTTGATTTCTTCGAAAATCAGGGTAACATCAGAACGGACATGGGTATGGTCATAGGCCACCCCCATTTCTCTCCCGTAATCCTTCCAGTCTACAAATATTCTTTCGCCAATGTTGTTAGTGGAGAGGAGGCCAAACAGGGCCACATTATGCTTTCTTAATATCTCCCCAACGAGTGGTAAAGTAGGAGTGTTTGTCCAGTAGCAGGTATCACTCCCATCCCCTCTGGGAGCCCACCTCCGCTTTGATGGATCTGGGAGTCGCTCTCGGTGCCCCTTTTCATCGGTCATTATAACCATCAGCTTCACAAGATTTACGCCCGACCCGAAAGTGATCTCCTCCCAACCTACCTTTGTGTCACCGACTGTGAAGAGTAGTGCTGTGAGGGAGGATTCCGGACCACCGCTGGGTAGGTATTGGATTGAAGACACGGCTCTCTTAACAGCATCCGAACCTGGAGTAAGTTTGAGGTGGAATGTATAGCATCCTTCACTAAAATATTATATTAAAAACTTTCATTTATAAGTCAAATAGTATTTTTGACTTTTGACAATAAAAATTTATAGTGATTTGGAAAAGCTTACGGGTCTTTATGAGGTTTGCCTTCATCTGCTCTCGGCGATGGTCCGACGCCCCTCCCTTTCTCAACCCAATCTTTGTCGGGATAATCGGAAAAGAGCGTCATTCCGAATCGGGAACCTGGATATTCTTTTAGCAGCATGTCAACCACAGACAGCGCAGCTGGTAAGTTGTTCAAGGTATCTCGGGAGGATCGATCCACTACGAAAACGAGGTCCAGCTTTTGCTTCGCTTCGTTTTTGCAAAAATCTGACCCCGGCATTTCAGACGCAGGGGACATCACGTGGGACGGGATTGATCTTGTCCACAAATGCCTTAAGCTGATCAGAGATTTTGTCAGGATCCTGATTCACGTTGGCCTGCTCATAATTCACCTTCATTTTATCCCCATAGCCCTTCCACGCTTGGAATATGTCGTCGCCGTGAACCGCAGTTGACAACAGGGCAAACACGGATCCCTTGTTGTTTTTCAATATGTTTCCAGTCTGCTCGGGAGTAGCTGTATTGGAGGCTGCACACGTGTCTGTGCCGTCTCCAATCGGGTCGTGCCGAGTATGCGTTTTATCTGGGAGTTTGGATTCGTGCCCCTTNTCTGCTCGGGAGTAGCTGTATTGGAGGCTGCACACGTGTCTGTGCCGTCTCCAATCGGGTCGTGCCGAGTATGCGTTTTATCTGGGAGTTTGGATTCGTGCCCCTTCTCATCTGTCAACAAGACTAGGATTTTGGTGCGCGGACTCCGGGAGGTTGGAGGGGATCTCGCCCATTGGAGCTTTTTATCGGCAATGGCGAACAACAATGCGGTTATACTCGACTCACCGTATCCACTGGGGAGATAACTGATGCTTTGGGCCGCTCTTTTGACAGAGTTTAGGTCGCTGGACAACTTGTGATGAAATGTGTAGCAGCCTTCTCTACATTTTAAAATGGAATTATTGTTTAATAAGTATTGGTTGTCGGGAAAGGAAGTTGGAAGGCTATCTTACGGGTCGTTGTGATGCCGACCATCGTCCTTCCTGTTAGAGTCATCCTGAAGACTCTTCCCATATCCACTCCACGCGTCTATGGGCCAGTCGGAGAAAAGCGAGATCCCGAATCTGGACCCTGGGTATTCTTGCGCCAACTTGTCAATCACTTTAACCACTGCAGGGAATTTGGCAAGGATATCCCGCGAGGCGCGATCCACAACAAAGACCAACTCGAGCTTATTCTGGATTTCGTTTTTGCACAGTCCTGAAGTTAATTTTGACAGTGTGGGGCACACAGTTAGTAAGTGCAAGATTGAGTATGTAAAGAGAAATTTAGTATGCATAATGATATGGTGAATCCAATTATAAGTGGCTCGCGAAGGAAAAAGTTTTTTTTCAACGAGTAGCTTTTTTTGCACATTGACAATCAATCTAGTCGCAAGATGTGAATGTGACGCAAAGTGGTTTACGATCCATTAAATGATTGGCCAAGCGTTTGTTTTTGTGCAAAACCTACAAAAGTTGTGCAATTACAAAATAATATTCCGATAGATACTCGTTAAACCAGCCCGATTGAAATTGAAAATTGCCTTAAATATCTGTTGAAAATACCGTAATTGTGTAATAGCAATTACTGTAGAACTGCATTGTGGTTTTGGCAAAAAAACGGGGTACCGTGAAACATGAAAATGATAATTCAGGGGAAACGCACAACTGCCACTATCAAATATTGATTTGCAATGTAAACTTTAATACTAAACCAAAAGAAGTTGTCTTTAATATAAGATTAGGTATATAAGAAAGATTATATAAGTTGTCTATATAACGTATCTAAAAATTATGAACTAAAATAGAGAATTCACTACAAAGTAAAAAAGTTATAACGTAATGTTTATTTATTTGTAATACGTAAATCAAATCTATTTTCCGGTCCCTCAGTCCTCTCAAGTAGTCCCAGTTTAGAATTCTGAAATTTGCAAATTAAAAAGTGACATTAGAAACATTATGTTATGATATTAGATTATAATGTCAAGTGAAAGTTTC
>JAANSN010005780.1:0-11735 GCA_036850665.1 Dicranocentrus wangi
TGTTTCCGGGAAAATGACCGTGGTCCGCGGCATTTTATACATGATTGCCCAGTTTCTTGGTGGAATCGTCGGAGCTGCTCTTTTGAAGGTATCGTCTTTTTGCCCAATCAATTTGAAAACTGAAATCATGAAATCATTTAAGTAATTTTGGCATGTTTAATGTAGGCCGTAGTTCCAACTAATGGAGTTAATTGGCCCGAAAATCATCTTGGAGCTAACGGACTTCAGCCCGGAGTAGAAGCTTATCAAGGATTTATTGTTGAGGCTATGGTCACTTTCATTCTTGTTCTTGTTGTTTATGGATGTTGCGACAGCCGCAGGGATGACGTTAAAGGATCCATTCCTTTGGCCATTGGTTTAACCGTCACCTTGTCTCATTTACTTTCCGTGAGTTAAACATCCAGTAGTATTTTAAAAATCAGTATTAACTATCGTTGCACATTCTGATCGTGATTTTACGACTTTTTTAAAAAACTAGATCCCATACACTGGAGCTGGACTTAACCCCGCAAGAACCCTTGGACCTGCCATTATTACTGGAAAAACTGCCGATCTCTGGGTAAGATAAAGAATTCAATTCATGGATATTGATTGGTTACACTTCAGAAACGGTGGTAAATAAACTAGCCACTCACGTGTTACTTATATCGTTTCCTCCTGTTTACAGGTGTACTTTGTTGGACCATGGCTGGGTGGAGCAGTTGCTGGTGTTATGTACACTGTTTTGTTCAAAGCCAAGAGTGCGACTCCCGCAGAAGACTTCTAAATATAATAATTGTTACCACTTGTATTTTTCTTCTCACACCTGTCAACAATCAACATGAGGAGTGAATTCAGAGAGAGTATAAATTAACTAATTTTATTTCTTAGATTAGATGGTGTTATGTATGCTAAACTTACAAAATCAAGGGTTATATGTTTTATGTTAAACTTTTATGAACATTTCTCTAATTTAGCCTGATATTGTAAATGTAAAAAGTTCCAAGTTCCAATATGAATGTAATTGATTGATGACTAAAATCAAATAATAATAAGAATTATTGTTCTCCATGGACTAGTGGTATAAAATTGATGAAATACCAAGCTTTAATAATATGAATTTATTGAGTATCCTCCAGAAGTGAAATTATAGCAAAACTGTGTTATTTGTAGGCCTACAAAAGCTTACAACATATTATACCTTTTAAACCACATACTTACAGTACAGCAGAACGATTGGCAAACTAATCAAACTCAAAGCTCAGTTCAGTTCAGTTCAGTAAAATGTTATTTTGAAAATGCTTTTGTAAACCCAGTAAAATTCCTTGTTGCGTAATATTAATTAATTAATTAATTATGATTAAGATTAAACTAGATCTTGTACGAAGCCAAAAGTTATATATTGTGTGTAATAAAAGTTTGTTATGGAATGAAATTAATTATATGTATACAATTCTTGCTATATTTGTTCCGATTTATTTTTGGATTATATACTTTCAAAATATTTGTGGACATTCAAAGATGGTCGAGTAGGTGGAGGGATATGCATAAGCTCCTTCAAGGACCATATAAGTATTTTTTATCAGGAACGTACTCCAATTTTCTGAAAAAAATCAATGCGAAGGGCGACGGTAACTTGTTCCTAGTTAGCGTACGGATACCCTCATGACATAACATAACGCCTCGCATATTTCATGCTGTCACACACATAGGTTTCACAATTTATTGTAGCCTTACGATTATATAACAAATCCAAATGCCGTTATGTTCGTATTGGTTTTGTCCCTAAAACTTTAGTAGTTTTAGCCTCAATGTTTGCCTAATCCTTCAAGTAGCATCGTTGACGGGTGTGGGTGGACATTGCATTTTCAATTGTGCTAGTCCTTCCCCACAGTGTGTAAGTGTGTACTGTGAAACCGTTTGCCGAAAGTAAGTTTTCATAATTTTTGTTGCATGCGTCAGGCCATGAACCTTTTTGTGATTCTGAAATTGTGATCTTATTATAGTAAATTGGGCATTTAATCTGTGAACTATAACTTTAAGACTGCTTCGCATCATTCAAAATTACTGTTAAGTTGGTGATCTGCAAAGTAATCTGTAGTACAGAGCTACAATCGAAAGGATTGAAATGAATATGTATTAAAATCCCAAATCCCTATAAACGCCATAATGACAAACCGCAGATCAGATTGTGTAAATATGTATATACTCATGAGTGTCACATTTCATTACTTTTAGCTTTCCTTTCCTTCCATAAGCTATGTGAATTCTTCCACACATTCTGCGTCATTAATTTCTCGCAAAATATGTTGCAGTTTCTGAAAGTTGAAAGAATTAAGCTGGGTTTCGGGATACATTTACGCCAGACCCATCAATAGAATTTAAATTTTTGCAATCATCTGCATCCATAATCCATACACTAATTGCATGTTGCTGTAATTGCAAGCTAAGTATTTTGAAGTGGTTGAGTGGTTGAACCACTCCACGCTCCTTTGCAATTAAATAAATCGGTATTTTATGGAAACCTATTTAAAAGCTATCAAGTATGACGATTAAATCACACTCTGTATCTCTCTATGGATTTTAAGTATTGTTAAAGTGCAGTCAATCAAGCGCATTAAAGATGATCAACCAATTTGGTACGATGCGGTGCAGACATAGGTAATTGGACGAGGTCGTAAATGTCAGCATAATAACCTTCACTAATTTACGATCAAAGAACATTTCAATCCACCAGACATTTGTCCATCTTCACATTTTTTTAGCAAATAAATATCTTTTCCTTTTTGGGAACTCGGCAATTTACAACAACTAATCACGCTTGTCATCTATATGTTCTGGCTGACCGGAAGACGATAAAAAGAAATTTGTTTTAATGTAAATATGGATTTTTTCTTTGGTTGCAATAAAGTCATTTTGTGTTCTCGTATTGCCACAACATTGAGCAAATAAGACTATGATTGTATGGTAAGTACTTATACATCGCACTTTGTGTTAATTCGCATTCGATTTATGTAGGAACTTCGTGATGCAAAGTAAGTACTTTCCTAAAATGGGTTACTACACGGACAATCTTGAGCAAGGATAAATCTTGTAAATTTTCATTGTTTTCATCAAAAATCGCACACAGCAAGTATCACATATCTCTAGGATAGCGATAGCATAATGTCAAGGTGTGTAGCTCAAAGCAAACAGCGCAACGTTCACAGTAATAAAACTGCATCTAACGCATCTACTCGAAAGCAGCTTTGCTGCTACCCACATGGATGGGGAGAGGCAGCGGATGATAGTACGGTAATTGGTTAATGTTAGCATTTCAAACAAATCTTAATGGATGTATAATATCACATATCTCTAGGATAGCGATAGCATTAATGTCAAGGTGTGTAGCTCAAAGCAAACAGCGCAACGTTCACAGTAATAAAACTGCATCTAACGCATCTACTCGACAGCAGCTTTGCTGCTACCCACATGGATGGGGAGAGGCAGCGGATGATAGTACGGTAATTGGTTAATGTTAGCATTTCAAACAAATCTTAATGGATGTATAAAAAAGGTAGGTAAACACCGCAACATGCTATGACAAATATTTGAAAACGTTTCCCCTATAGCTTCTCCAGCTGCTGTAGCTGTATGTATCCCGAATCCAAACCAAATATTATGTCAAGTGTTAGAGCAAGACAAAAAAAACTACACTTGATGAAAACTGAAAACAGCTTGTTGCTTCTGTGGATCGATAAAGTCGTGGAATATTGTACTTTCCGAACGAAACTACATGCTTTTATGTTTCAAGATCCCATAAAAGTACCATGAAATCCGGAGGAAAAAAATCCTTCTCAGCTGCTGTGGTTTCTATACTGTAAGATCTTTCGCTAGCTTTGATTGACGGACTAAAAAAAGTCAGTGCACATCTTTTCGACGGAGTTATGCACCTAAGCTTTTGTATAATTACGAAAACTATTGTTATACCACTCGTACAGCATACTCAAAGTGTACCTTTAAATTCATAACTCAAAACTGTGATATATACCTTCCACATGCAGTGAAGCTTGTAACGGTGTACTAATTTTCAAAATGTAAACTAAATGTGCAAATTGTTTTTCCTAATATCCATATATATGTGTATATATTGAGATATATTTAGCCTACGGAGTCTGATTTCTGATTAAATACTTTTGAGAGCTCAGTTGAATATTATGCTCCGCCAAGACAAAAAATTGGGATAGTTTACTCATAAGGGCACAAGGTAAGTTTAATATGAATATATTCTTGTTATAAATTCAATTGAATGCGGATATTCTACCCATTTTATTGTAGTTGTAATACTCACGCACCTTTTATGCGTACACAGTACACATCAATAACTAAATCAAAAATGCAAGGGAACATAATCCTAAGACACAAAAACATATCCTTATTATTTCTTTATCGAGATGGACAATCTGCCAACTGATTTGAAAGGTCCATATATATTGCGGCTGGTTGCTTCTGATTACTTATGAATCTAGAATATTTAAACTTCCTTTTTTACGGAATGCGAATGCGATGTGGATGCATTAGAATGAAACCATAAATTAGAATGAACAAGTTTCTGAAAAAAAATCTGTATTGATAGGTACAACCTGTCATTTACCCAATGATTAATTCCTTTTTGAGCTTTTTCGTCAAAATTATTTCGCCTTGTGAGCGAGTGTGCTCTAGACGCAAAATATATTGACGGTTTTCTCGAGATTGATGCATGCATGTTACCGCACATCTACATAACTATGCTGGCAGTTAGCTTGCATGCTTACACTACACTGCCGCTCTGCTAACGTGCCAATATCTTGACCTTTAGTAATAACAACAATGTTATGTATTATCCTGGCTGTGGATCATGCGTTTTAGCCAAAAAATGTTGGAAATGTCACCTATCATCATTTTAACTATCGCTGTTCTCCTTTGCATTTCTTGTACATAAGTACATCGCTATTATCTTCATCAGCATCATCTCAACTGGCATCAGCATAATTGGCCCTTATCATATTAAAGCATAAAACTTATGGTTATTTCCCTTAGCCGGAATATTCCACTTCCTTACTTTAGCTGTCCACTAGCATCTCTTCATCTCTTTTAGTTGATTAGATTACCCAAATGATAAATTCATTTCGTATCAAGTCGCTTTGGGTTTTCGCGTGATTAAGTCAGGATAAAAGCCTTGTTCGCTTGTTTACACCAGCTTGACACTTAATGACTCTGGCTGGAATACCTAGAGATTACCTGTATGACCATAGCATGCCTCGTTTAATGAAATTATAACTCCCTTGAGTCCTCTCAAACATGCTATATACTGCTGTAGATGATTTTAGTGCTAAAGCAGAGCAAGCTAGCGATTAATATAGAGGAACTATATTGATGTGCGTCCTCACTTCCTATTTTTCTTTTTCTAAAAAACGTATCGTATCGTATTCGTATCGTGTTTTGCTGCTATTGTAATAATTATAGTTATCCAATATCGCGGATCTTTGCCAGCTTCAATGAAGCTACATTTGAGAGGTGACATCGGTAGCCACATAGCCACTTGACTAGAGTTGAAACAAGAGAACTGTTATTTACTCTTTTTTCTCAAAGATGATTCATGAACATGGCAAATCGCCTTGACAGATGGGAGGTCATTCTAGTGAAACAATGAGAAAAAGCGATCACTAAACAGCGGCAAACTGGGGAATACTATAAAATATAGCTCTCACTCTCATCCCAATATACATTTAACAACGGCGGCGGCGTTGGTTTTCTTTGGTCTATATGGGATGGCATGTGCTAGGAAGGAAGACAACAAGTCAATTCTGAAAGATGACATTTTCACAAAAGAGATGAGAAGATTTTACAATCACTAAGGTCAGGTTAGCGGATAAACGTCGAGACTTAAAAGCTTTTCTCGCATGCCTCATATATACAAAACCTTTATCCATATAAACTGCTAAATTTACTGTCAAACGAGAACAAAAACGATTGCTTTTGTAGAGAGAGGGATGGGATACAAAACGCGGCGACGGCGACGCGCTTTTTTACGCCTTGGTACACGTCCTGGTGTGTATGTACACCCGTCAAAGACGTGAGAAATGGTCATCTTCAAGAGAATTTGTCAAATTGAAAGCAGAAATGAGAATCATGAAAAGGGGTAATTGAATTTGGTGACTGGCCACTAGCAGTGTGTATTTTATCCTTGCTGATTTATGGATCTGATATGAGAAATGTCAATTATTGAGCTGACTTTTGCATCACATGAACATCTCAATTTTTCCTGACGACCACAATAAGGAAGAAGACGTTTTACAGAGATGTGAAGCTGATTGAGTCAAATGACTTTTTCATGAAATGGTTCACTTGATCACAATCATATTGGATACAATTAAATGCTAACTCTTTTATAAAGGACGTGCGTTACGGTGAAACGGATATCAGGTTATTGTGAACAAAAAGTCTTTAAAAAATACAGTGATGGCTTATGCACCTTTCAAGGGCATAAAAAAGTTCACTTTTGTTGTTTGTTCATGGATTGTGATGGTCTTGTCCAGGGCCACGCGATTGAATACTGTTTACCTGTATCGTTTCGTTTTAACTCATTTCAATCACTAATTAGTACGTTCCTCTTCATTGATTAATGCACATAAATTGCACTACTGCCAAGTACACATAATATGCATTTCACATTTGTTTGTCGAAATGTTATGGCTCAATTGTGGGATCCTTCTTCTGGTTCGCCAACGGATATCGATTGCAGGGAAGATGCAAATAATTATCAAAGTTGTTCTCCTTTTTTGCTACTGATATATGGAATGATGATGCTGATAAATAATTGTACATGTTTGAATAAATATAGGCACAGCTGCCGGTTGATGGCTGATTGTGAGTGGCTTGTTTATGGACTGTCGTAAATTTCCTAATTAAATCCTTAAACAAATTCTTTCTTGCCATTTATTATACCTGGAATGCATGTGAACTAAAGAATTTCTACTAATTATTTACAAGCTTTGTGCATTGAACTTGCTGTAAGAAAAATTCTTTAAGCTCGTAATTACTGGAAGCATAAAAAAGTGGTTGATGGGACATTCGTCGCTTGCTACTAACATTTGTTGTTGGCCATATTACCATATTTATATTGATTGTTTACAACTACAACCGGCAAACTACAACTACAGAATGCTTAATGAATGACAATGTTAGAAAATACTTGTGGAAATGATTAGAGTGGAAGTTGGTTGAACCGAAATTATAATTCTTGGAAATGCAAATTGTTGGCAAAATATATAGGATTTCGGCATATGACCAGCAATTGCATTGAGTCCTTATAATTATGTTAATATATCTTTAACACTACCCAAAGCTGAAACAACCACCTAGAAGGTAACATGTTGTTATCCAACTTGTCAATTAATATGTAATTAATTAATTAAATCCGATATAATTCTCACCTTGCGGACGAACATAATCAACGGCAGCGGCACATTGTTGTTTGATAGGTATATGTTTTGTGAAACATAATCCCCAGCCCAAAACTTTAATTAGCACAAACACTGTCTTGGCCGTTAATAAGTATATTAAAAAAGATAAAGCTGAGGTCTGACATTCCCATATTGAATACTGAACTGAAATACTGCAAACATGAACTTAATTTGGTTCATTTTGTTATTATTGTAACACATGCACACAAACTGGTGAATGATGTATTTGTGAAAAGTGTATATCCAGTATAATAATATGGGACATAATCATGCACATGCAACTGCGTGGTCTTAAATATCATCGGTCAGTATTAGTATTGACTTGCAATAGTGCAATGCACATTCCCAAAAGTCGAATCCACACAGACACAGAAGCTTAAAATGTAATTAAATTAAAAGCCTCATATATAGTAATAGTAATGTCACCGACACAAATTCTTCTTAATAACATGGATTCGCAAGATTGATTTCTAATGGCAAGGTAGGGGCAGCCAGCATCATATTTTATCTGAAGTCAAAAAAACCATTCTTCACTTGGCTGCCTACTTTACTGTCTCGCGGCATGGCACGCAGTTTTTATCCGTTTTCCACTTCCATTCATCGTGGTTGAATAGAGAGAGAGAGAACACACCGCACAAGTCCAATTTCGCTAATAGCTGAATCGGCTCATTTAGAAAACGTGATATGATAAGTAATTAATTTGTACACTTAGCAATCGCACCTTTACCCTTACTTGTGTACTGTATGTTTGTGACATACACAACAACAAATCCTTGATAATGATTTTACAACTGCCACTCAAATTAATTGTACGTGCTTAAGGTATAATACCTAGGGAATGATTAGAGACTTTTTGTGGAGATTTTCAAGGAAGAATGAAATTAATTATTATGCATCCGGAGCTCATTATCACACTTCTACTTGGGTGACTTAATCATTACGAAGGTTAAAAAATTACTCCCAATGGCTCTAACCTCAAATTGAGAATATCCAACAGGGGATGAGAATATTCACGTGTCGCTGAGGTGCAATGTGACAAAGATATCGCAAAAACTGAATTGGTGTACAGGAAATTAAATCTGTATTCCAAGAATTACGTAATGGTAATTTGTCAAGGTCCATTGTTAATTACATGTAAACCCTGTATCGCTATATATCCACTCCTCAAGGAACCCCTTTTCTTAAACACGCTTTTTCAATGGATTCGAACTATTGGCACAAAAAAACTAGTCTGAATTCTCGTTTTAAATTGATAGGTAACCCTGTTCTTAGCAATTGCCTGGTGGCACTATACATTTACTTTGTGTACATGTATATCATCAACAACTTTTTAGCGTCATCATCACATCATTCATTGCCCATGTAAATCATCAGGTAGAGGGGTACATGAACACGAATGTTTTTTTTTTCAAAAAGAACACTAATAATTTTCTGCACAATCTCTTGTTCCACTTTACAATTTGCTGAATCTCGATTCCTTATAAAAGCTACCTAATCTCATATCATTGATGAGAAGATGGGGAAAATGTGACATATTTTTTTTGCTGAATCTTGTGTCTGTTTTCTTATACACAGTTTTGAAGTTTACAAGGAACACCAGCAGATATACAGTAGTTCCTCACAAATTTTCTCTGTTGCATGCTGTTGATTCAATATAAATTTTTCGTTGACCACAAAAGGATCACAAGTAGATGACGAGCACATGTTTAATCTTTCTCTTGTCATAACATGGCACAAATAAAGGAGGAGGCTACAAGGAAAATGAATTGAGCGAAGCCATAATTCACGATTCGTGCAGTTGGAAATTTATATTTATGCATACGTTTCATTCATTTTGAAAGAGAGCCATGTGAAATTCATCAAGCAGCTTCAATCACTCATTTTTATAGCGAATCAAAGGAAAAGAGCGTATATACGACGAAGAAGAGTTTATGTGCGGAATAAGGAATGAAGTCACAAATCAAAATCAGGCAGCACACGACACAGCCCAAGTAACAATATACACCTGCATCACTATCAACACTTTAGGACGCTAATGCACCAGCGAAAAGTGAGCGGTTGTATGACTACATACCATTTAATGACTGCAGTCAACTCAACCTATCAATTCGATCTCTCTGTGAGACGCGTTCACTTTTAAGTTGTGGGAAAAGTATGCGACGTGTTTTTGCAAAAGAATGGTCGCAAAGGAATAGTAGGTATATAGGGTATAAGTACAAGAAATCATGTGTAGCATCTGTATTCTCCACAGAAGAAAATTATCTACGTATAAAGTTGTAAAAGTAAAGTAGGAAGAGGTTTACATTTGTAAATCCATGTAATATACACACATTTCTATGTTTTCAACGACTCAAAAACTTACCTTTTTCCTACTTGAGGTTTATGGTTGTGTGAGTACGTATAACGATATGGGGGTTGAAGTTTGGTATAACCAGCAAAATCTGTAAGAATCTGATGATGGTGGTAACGGTTATAAAAATGAGCATACCCTCATCGTCTCAGCTTCAGTACTATATGATATGATGATGATTTCTTATTTGAATACAATGATGATCACTCTTCCTAATATATTATTGTGGTGGCTCTTAATGATGACGTTGTGTGGTTCAATGATCATCAACCATTTTACATGTTGCCCGTATTCGAATTCGAAACTTTCAATTTGGCACGGGGTAGGAAAACTCTTGTTCAGTTTGCAGCTGAACTTGAACAAGGACGGTTGAAGATAAAACTCCATTTTTTTATATCTCAATATAGGCTCATCTGTCAAAAAAGTGAGGATTTTGTCGGTAGGGTCTTGGTCGAACATTAACAGGAGATTATATATATTTTGTGCATTTTCCATTAACACATTATTTTCTACTTCATGCACTGTCACCTACGCTTTTCCTTTGGTCCCTTCAGGCAGCAGAAACTAGATTGAGTGGAAAGTTATTGCAATTTTTAAGAATGTTTTCCAATCATTAATCATCGTGGAGATTTGCGAGTGATAGGTTCCTAACATTCACGAACAGAGTGAAGACAGAAGAGAGGAAAAACACGAAGGAAACCGAGTCCTTCAAGTTTCTATATGCGTACGTGCAGACTGTCAAGAAAGTATTGCTGAAGCTAGCTGACGTGTTATCCTTAAAAAATTTTTAAATCTACCTCAGTCAGTCTTGTGTCAAGAGGCTTGAGCTAAAGTTTGGGATAATTTTAGGAGTTGTGTCTGTTAGTGGATATAGTTTCAAGCGTCATGGTCCACTCTTTGGCTTCTATCAGAGGTTAGTCATAATCATAATTTCCTTTTAATATGCGCAAATAACATTAATTAACTTGCATTAGACGTACATGTACATAGAAATCCAAAACTTAATAAAAGGAACATTTCGCGTAATATTAAAACGCAAGTAAATGTAACTGTTGTAGATTCTGTCAATTTGCGAACCGCAGTTGTCAGAGTGCATATAAGCACAAAGTGTCTTCAATTGGAACAGCCATTACCAGTTCCAGAACCGCTGACTCATGCACATACAAAGCAAATTATGCAAATTCCTCTATTAATATCGTACCCAAGGGTTTATCAGGATCCAACATCGTTCGAATTAAGAAGGTTATATTGTCTAACTGGCTAACACATATTATACAAGCAGCGAACAGTAGCTTCGAGATGGAGCATTTTTTTTTCATTTTGACATTGCAGCAAACTTCACCTTATGCTTTTGACATGACCATCTCTTTACTAAAAGCCAATCCATGTATGCACTTTTGTCTAACCATTTTTACAGAAAAGTGTAATACATAATGTATAGTTTTGTAAAAGGTAATCAATAACAAGTTGATTTACTGGATAGCTCTTTCAATTCCTATCGCTCATATTGTTCACGCTCAAATATTCCAGCAACACTTCCTGTTTTGAGCGTAAAGATCTCATGCAGGTTTTAGCGTGCTCAAGAACCCAAAAAACAAAAAAAATGTCGAAATTGGGATCTAAATAGAAGACTACATTAATCATCCTTGTCACATGAATGAAGCCTCATGTCGTTTTTTGCATGCTACACCACGAGCTCCAAGCTCGCATGTTTTCGTGTAAGGCATAATATCCATTTCCTCTTTTCGACGATACCCTCTGAAACTCAAACATCTTTTGCCAATAATATCTCAATGCCAGGGTGATCATATTGACCCCATCGTCATCAGTCAAGTAAATGGTGGAGTGGTGATACCGAGTCATTGTATGTATGAACGGAAAGTTCCCCAGGGGCTAACAATTCCACTTTCCACTAAAATTAG
>JAANSN010005781.1:0-11735 GCA_036850665.1 Dicranocentrus wangi
CGTGTGTGGTACTGTGGTGCTGCAACAATGCAAATGCAATGCAGGATTGAACGACTGAAACTGCTGCTGCTGTGCTGTATCAATAGAGATATGTGATTTTGCGAACTGTATTGTGGATTAATTATAATTAACTTTCTAGATTTAACGCCAGTCATTCATGCAATTTTGACTGGCCAAATAACCTAGTCCTTTATATATCAGAAACGCGATCCGTGGGAGCTAGTATACAAATGACGTCTTTTCTTTATCGTAAATGTGATATCGAAACCATTTACGCAAAATCGATATATAAAAATTATAGTCTCATCAATGATGTTCTTAGATGCATACAGTTTTAAGACACCGTTTTGATACTGTTTATGCACCGCTACGCAATACGCTTTGCTTCCATTATTTTACGTTATCGAAAATGCATGCTTTCGATACAAATACTTGACAGCTTTGGACTTAGAAAATTTTCGTATATTCTTGCGATGCCAAATGTTTGTTGGGATATGCGATATAGCTGCACACTTTTGGCAATGTGACCGACCGATTATTGAAAAAGAATCGCATATAATAATATATATTTTTGACCATTTGAATATTATGTAAGTGTAAAAAATGTCAGTAAAAGTATGCAACGGTTTAAACTAATATAATATTGGGAGTGGCTCTAACTCTCCCCTCTGAATTTGTTTCCTTATATTATGAGTGAGTGTACAAGTAAATTTGGAAAATTTGAGCTTTGGGTAGCGAGCTACTACACGAGAAAAATCTCCATTTTATTCAACCATTGATGCGATATGCAGGTTTTATGAAATATTATATAAATCCTTAGTATTTCCTGGAGAAAAACATTTTAATTTTTAATCATCTCCTGTGGGTTTCACGTCTTACAACGTGCACGTGGTGACAAGTCAAAGTCCACCCCGTTTGATTCCCGTTTCACAATCACACACCCCCAGAATGTATATTTTTACCCGTCATGATTGAGGCCAAGAAGCCCATTGAGAAAAGCAGCACAGTCCGACGCATTGGCTCGGAAACATAGTGAAGATGCAGCTTGAGCAGCCGATGTAAAGGCGAATAGGCCAGTTAAAACACTCATTACCAAGTCCCCTGAGCTCCACGCCGTGGATGCATTTAGTCCATAGAGGCAGACCCCGCTGGCCATCAAGGCAGCCCAGAATTTCAAATTATTTGGACTGATAGTTGCTCTCAGGAACTAATTCGTAGGTGCTCCCATTCCAGGCGACTATAGATCCAGGGATCCTATTGGCAATGGAGTGGGATTTAGCAAGATTGTCGTTTACCCCAAGCTGAATTAGCATTTTGTGTTTGTTTATTCCAGTCTAGTGAATATGTAATTATTTTCACACGTTTAATTCGTCTCCTGACTTTCCGCTAGGATCGTTTGAATTCGGAACTTTAGTTTTAGTTTTAGGGAATGCAATAATGCTGAACGGAGTGTAATACACAGGATTAATGACTTCCTTTCAATGCAGTGAGTGAGCAAAAGGGAAAGCGCGGAATTCTTACACTTAAGATCAAAGTTATAGTTTCTTGTCTGGGAAAATATTTTAATTATTAATCATCCTACATGGATCTCCTGGGCTGGATCGTTCTACTTCACACGCAAACCCCATATATTTTAACTTTTAGTGATTGCAGCTCGCTGCTTTACTGGGGTGGATTTTGGCAATTTCATTAGCAACCCCACAATCTGTATAATATATATCATGATTTAGGTGAAACAACACGTTTTAACAATTGAAATTTAGAAATGTCATAACGCTAGCTATGGAAAACTCTAGCTGCCTTATTTAATGCTTCAGCAAGGAAAAGATTTTAATTTTGACAGAATCCTACGTAGCATTCTTCTGCGTGTATGCCACTAGGAAATTAGAAATTAAGTAATATCGATCTATGGGCTACAGCCCGAAAAGAGCTAAATGTCTTTACTAAAAATCAATTAATGCCTCGACATATCCAGCGCCGCTAATTAATGCAGATTCAATTAAATTTATTCGAGAAGGGCGAAACCGGATTGGGAATAATTAATTTTTATTTTACTCGTCGTGTTTGCTCTATTTTATCTACATTCACATCAAACTATTAAATTCTCACGACACGATGAATAATACTAATAATAATAATTTTGCTGTAATCCGTTTAGTTCCGCATACATTAAAAAGCCAGTGAGCAAGCTGAATGATCAAAGTGAGTGAATTGAGAACAATTCAACGCAAAGGGCTCATTTTAATTAAAAACTGTTTAGCCATTAAATTGTTGCTTGTTGTTGCTGGTTGATTAGGAACATTGGGAAAAATCAATGTCCGCGAATATTATTACGTCGCACATTGATTAATATAATACATGTTTTGATGCTTTATTCCCTGTAACGAGAAAATAACCAAGGGCAAGTTGGATTTTACGGCGTAAATGACGAGTTGCGCAAGTAATGAGTCAGAAGCCTACTAATAAACATTTAATTTTATATATGACGTACTATGTTTCTTTATTGAGTTATGACGGCAAGGAACAAGTCGTACGTAAAAGGAATTTATTTTTATTTTTTATAGATTTGTAACAATTTTATTTGATTTGAATAAATTTTGCATAGCACAAAAGGTTTTTAATTTTATATCTCTTTCATAAACTTTCCCTTTTTACAGTAAGGATTCTAAATCAAATGAAACTCAGTTGAGTTCAGAATATTAGATCAGAGAAACCCATATCAAGTACCGTTTTATAAAAAATCATATAGGATTGCCGCCAACCTGTTCTGCTTGGCTTCAGAAGTTAAATAATCTTAACTAAAGTTACACACTTTTATGATTACCCCTAATCTGTGCCATTAGCAAATTCTCTTAAATAATTTAGGACCGAATGCAGCAAGCAAGCAGACATGAGAGATTTCCCACTTGGTTCTATTTCCCATCCCATTGGGAAATGGACAAAATGTCCAAAACGTCCAAAAGCATGCAGTTTTGGACACCCATAGTGCAAACCCAAAATGGCGCCAATTTAAATTAACATAGACATGACTTTTGGATCTGGAATTTTCGACGTCCAAAATGGCATTTACCGCTTTTTCCCGGTAAATACCATTTTGACTTTGGGACACCCTCTCATTACTGCAAGCAAGCAAGCAGCAGGAGGTTAACTTTGCAAACATAATCCTACAAAATCTTGCTTCATTCGATTAAAATTGAAGGGATATCGAGCACGGCCAAAATCTAACCATCTACTATTTTTCATTAAAAAGAAGGTCAAGTAGACGACGTAGTGTGAAATCCAGAATGACCACTGTTGTGGCTGCCTCGACTCGAGAAATAGCTGGATTTTTAATAATATCTTTTTAAAAAATCTGCTCCCTCTCTAATCTTCAATCAATAGAAGGTCAACTAGACAATGGATAGTGAAATCCAGAGTGACCAGTGTCGTGGCTGCCTCAACAAAGTTGGACCCTCCAAATTTTATTTTAAGCGGCCAAGCGGACCGAAGCTGTCGGCGAGTCAGCTTATTAGACTGCTGCTGCTGATGTCCATTATTATTATTCGACCGCGTGGCACTTGCCAAAACTGATACGGAGATTGTATTCAAGTGTCCGGCTTCACTAATTACCATCGCATGTAGTAGATATGCTGTAACGCATATTCCTACCACAATCATTTTGATGAGCAAAGGAAGGCCGCTCGATCCAGACAGGATTTTACAAAGCAAGTAAGAGAAGGAAATTTCGGACAATATGTATAAAGCAAAAATTGCCAAGGCCACGGGCGAGCAGTAGTTGTTGAAAGAAATATTGAGAACCTGGCAAGTTCGATACCATCTCAGTTGTGAAGAGAATCCTGAGCAGAGACGGGCTGACAGGAATTGGAGCAATCTGGTTTGAATAAGGGGGCCAAGAGCCATGTGCAGGCTGCATATTACACCTTCTGCCAGTATTGCTTTCCACAATACTAATTGCGGAATGGCTGTTCCGAACCCGACGGCGACAGACACCCTAGCCGTCCATGAGACATTGGAATTGGAACGGTCAATACACCACCAACCAGGTATCACGGCTGAAAACATGTTCATCGGAGAGCATGGCCAGAGCAAAGCAACAATTGAAAACAACCACGGATACAACATCTGACTGACGACCAAGGCCCGGGTCGACATCTTCACCAGCTCGGCTGGTCGAGCAATTGCTTGGAAGTGGTTATCTGGAGAAAATGGAGAAAATAATTTTTTTGCGGATGAGGTTCTCGCTCAAATAACTTATCAACTTGCTCATTATTATTGTTGTTTTACTAGCTTACCATTTTTCCAGTAAGTTGCAACGGCAAGAAGCCCATTGAGAAAAGCGCCACAGTCGGACGCATTCGCTTGGAAACATAGGGAAGATGCAGCTTGAGCAACCGATGAAAATGCAAAGAGTCCGCTTACAACACACATCCCCAAGTCCCCTGAACTCCACGCCGTGGATGCATTTAGTCCGTAGAGGAAGCCCCCACTGGCCATCAAGGCTGCCCAGAGTTTGGTGGTTTGGTATTTTTTGCTTTCGTCAAGAGCCAGCTCATAGGTGCTCCCGTTCCAGTAAACCACACTGCCAGGGATCCTGTGAGCAAGGGAGTGGGATTTGGCAAGACTGTCGTTTACCCCAAGTTGAATTAGCATTTTGTCTTTGGTTCTGAAAATGTTGGGAATTGAATAACGACATATAAATATATAGGCTGACTGACGAGCGGTTTTAGCTTTTTTTTTGGTTTGTACCTGTTCGTCGTTTGTTTAGTCACTTCCTTACAATGAGTATGCAACAACTAGAATGTCCTTCCCTTCTTTTAAAGCTGGCGTCTTTCTACCAAAAAGTTTTGCCGTTTTGGTTCGACATTTTAATAAATATTTAATGATCTTACCCGCCTTTTTCGTTGGCTAGGATTGATTTTTATTTCATAATGAGCTAAACCCATATTATGTTAAATTTTCATGATCGTTGTGCCCGATTTTCCTGGGTTAGATGTTGTTGTTTTTCTTTGCAAAATAACACCCACACTGTTCATATATATCATAAATTCATGATTTATGTCAAACAAAGTTTTGATAATTAAAATAGGAGGGAGGGAGGGAATTATCCTGCTTGACAGCAGTTTGCAGTGTAATAAGAAGAGTTTGAGCCACCACACTCCCTGTGTGTGGTTAATCGCATAAATCAATCAGTGGTTTTCCTGGCTCTCTCGCTTCTTCGCTTTAATTTATTTTTTGTTTACTATGAATGAACAGTCATATATTATGTAACAATAATCGTCCGCATTCATTCTGAAAACCCGACTAACTCAATATTTTGTTTACCTCTAGCATAATATTATTGTTTTTTGGTTGGAAAGGAGGATTTGATTGAGCATGCATCCACATTCAATAGTTAAGTAAATATGTTTTCAGAGTATTAAGCTGGATTTTTCAGAGGGAACATAATTCAAAGAGTTCGACAACACAAACAACATATATTCCACTCCTTTTACAGAGTCTATATAATGAGCGAAAAATTGATATTGAGACAATTCAATTTCAAATCCATGGACAACTACTTAACTACACTGGACAAAATTCCAAAATTGATCAACATGTTGTTTTTTTGACATTTCATAGCGAAAAGTCTCTTTTATTGCCTCTCACGTGAGCAAAGCAAACCAGGTAAATTTTGGTTTTCATCAAATATACAGATGCAAATGCAATATACTTGTTTGTACATCATCATGATAATAATGACCAATCTGCCCCCACACTCTGCATATCACCTACTCGACGCCGTTGTCAAGCCAGGCTTCGGATAACACATACATATTAATTAATAATATAGTAGGCAATCTACAAATGGGAGAAAAAAACTCTCCATATATAGCCACCATTATACTACTACTACTACCACTTTCAATCGATGAGATCACTTTTGAGCACCTTCCTTACGAACCTCCTCCTCCTGACGACTGGCCGCGTTGCGTCACGTCGTGCTTCTATAGATTCCAACGCCACCAGGTAAGCCATATTTTAACGTGGCCCTAGTAGTATTACAGCTCTTAACTGGACTAAGCACCTCCACCAACCCATCCCGATGACCAACATCCGACGCGGAATGCTAGCCAATACCCACCCCACCTCCGACCTAAATCTAATCCCAACTTCAGCCCAAAGCGCGAAAGCCGAACCGGCGCAACAACAGGCAAACAGGATCCACACGGCCCGAGTGTCCTCAAAAGTGACCATGTTGTTGTCGTCGTTGCTCGAGTAGTCGTCCACCACCCCACTCGTGAAGGACTCTGAATAGTCTGAATCCGCCACTCGACTCGCCATTCCATACACACTGCCAATTCCAATCATGTCCTCCTCCCCAGCAATAATCCCTGTGTTCTGGATATTATAATGTTGTTGCTGGAGCTCTACTCCAACGTTCAGAATCCTCTCCAACTGAACCCACCTCCGAAAAATCCCAGACTCAATCAGAGAGTTGAAGAGGGAGGCCAACTGCCGCTCTCTCAAATCCCAAAAGAGCATCCGCAGCCCAAAGTACGATTTGAACAGGGGTTGCTCCTCCTGGTTGGGGAAAATGCGGAATTTCCCCAGAAAACTGAATGCCTTCGGGTGATAGTTTCTCTTAAACCCCCAAATGGAGGCCGTGTCAAACAGCTCGAATGCCTCCGTCATGAGCGCAAATTTTGTAGCGTAGCGAGGTTCAGGAGCACCAGCGGCGTCTTCGGACGCCTTGAGGCACTCTGAACCAGCTCTGAAGTCAACGTATTCCAAGTAGTTGAAAACGCCAGGGTTCTTCTTGCTCCACAGCCGGTCGAAGAAGGCGGAGTCGTCACACTTCCAAACGGAGACCTGGTGACGCCCTCGACCTGGAAGCAGATTCAGCCTAACGCCCAGCAGCCCCTGTTGCGTCTCCCCCTCGTCATGGAAATACGCCCTTTCCACAAAATCGACCTGGAAGCAGATTCAGCCTAACGCCCAGCAGCCCCTTTTGCGTTTCCCCCTCGTCGTGGAAATACGCCCTTTCCACAAACCGAAAGAAGGACTTGAGCTCCTCCTCGCTGGCCCGCCCGGCGGCCGCCTCTCCCAGCAGTGGATAGAGAGCCATGAGGAATTCCGTATGACTTCCAACGAAAACAAACTCGTCATCCGCCACCATGGCGCTAAAGCTGCGAGGGACGGACGGCTCCGGGCGGAAGGCCAGGTAGGAAAACAGGTCGGCCGATGTAGCTGTTGCGGAACTGGTAGGTGACCATGAGCCAGAGGAGGATGGGCACCGAGTTCTTCCAAGTTCGCTTGTAGACCGAGTCCACGCCGTGTTCCAAGAGGACAGAGAGCACCACCCACGGGCTCGTTCGGATCCCCTGGTTTCTCCCGATTCGGAGGGTAATTGTGACGCAAACTATCGAGATGGTCACGAGGAGCCAGGCGGCTGGGGACAGAGGCTTGAGGAGACTCCCAACCTCCCCAAAAAGCTGATCATCAGAAGAGAGCAGCAGCAGCGTCCTCCGGTCGACGAAACTGACAAACTGGTAGCCTCTGGAGGTGACGCTGGACGGGATGAAATTCCCTCCATGGAAATGGTGGCGGAGGAGGTGGGAGTTTTCCCGGGTTTCCAATCCACCCTGGTACATGCCCTCTGCCGGAAGTATGAATGCTCCTGTGGCCAGTTTTTGATTAATTAGGGAGTTCAAGCAGAGGATAGAGGCGGGTGGATCTGCATGATCCGCTCGGCTGTCGTATAAAGGCTGCCAGGCTGAAATGGAGCCGTGAAGGGAGGAGCAGGAATCGTCTGACTCTGTGTTGCTAATGAAGCTGCTAGACCGGTTGCCCAGAAAATGAAACCCGGGAGACTGAGACCCGTCAACAACTTGGCGTAGGAATGAGTACAGATTTGAAATTGGAAGCAACTCCACTCCAACTGGGTTCAAATAAGAATACAAAGCTGCGGAATTTTGTACTGTTTCATCGTCAAAGCTGTTTTCATTTTGTATCAGACCGGTCACAAGTTGCGCGTGGCCCGCGCTTCCACTTCCATCCAAGAACAGAATCGCAGTTGGTATGATTTCCTGGCTTGAATACGCCCCGGGTGGTGACGACGACGACGACGCCACACCTTCTTGCCTAAATTTTGGGAGATCGGATGCAGCAGAGAGGAGGATCGCGGTTGGAACGGATCTCAACGGAGAGTAAGTGGCCCTCATGACAAGATGCCTCAAATAGTCGGATCCATCATCATCGGGAAGGTTGTCCAGGCTAGTGAGCTCGATGATGCAGGAGCTCCTCCGGTGTCTCCCGGGAAACGACAGTTTTGGATAGTTTGCTCCAACACCGAGACTCTGCGGGAAGGAGCCGGTCTCCTCCAGAGAGTGTATCACATTGAGGGAGAATGTGGGGGAGGAGGCTATTTCGGCGTAAACCCGTGACAGGTTTGATGGGAGTGAAGAGGTTTGGAGGAGGGTGCATCCAAACCGACGACCGCAGCAAGGATGAAGGTTGGCGCTGTCCTCTTCCAAGCTTCCACCAATCACGTTGAAAGTGCATCTGGACATGGGCTGAAATATTGATGACGTGAAGGTTGTGGTGCAGTTTGGGAATAAAGGGAGTAGCTGGGATGTGGCCAACCCGAACACGAGAAATAGTCGAATTAAAGTTGATTCAATCTGGAAAAGATTTATCATTTTCGAGTGTTGCCAAATTTGGCGAGTTTTCCGAACAGGAAAAAAACAGATTCTTGATTTTTATGCTCGGAGAACTTGTCGTCGTCAAGAATGCCAAGTTATGAGATTGAGGATCGACCTCGATGACAATTTTAATTTTATTAATGAAATTTAAGTTCAAATTTAATTTCATATTACGTCGTCGCTAACACACGCCACGATTTATGTTTGAGGGTCATTCGGCAGGTAGCCAACACCAGCGTGTCAAGAAGACCACGCTCTCCGATGATCACGTGGAATTCTCATTTCAGTAATGGCAGTCAGGTGACCCACTTCCAGCACATTAGTATAATTAGTTTTTCAATTTGAATTGATTAATTCACTTAACTTAATTTATCCATATATTGAAAACTCAACTTCAATAGACTGGCAGGACAGAATTTCAACTGAAATTTTCAACAAGAATACATCATTTCTTATACATCATGCTTCAAAATTGATTACCCTACTACATTTACACTAAACTAAATTATAAATATTAAATCCGGTCAAACTAGTTAGTTAGTTAGGTAGTTTAATGAATACTGATACCACAGGTAATAGGAGATCCACTGCTCACGAGCAATCATTTAATTAAATTTGGAATAATTTTTAATTGGTTTTAAGAAGAGGAATAGTACCGGCAGTATAGAATCAAAATATATGGAGTTATCACCAGGAGTTTTATGCTGACGCCAAGAAAGCACTTTTCGTAGAATACTTTTACCACATATTCAGATAATATCGCTCGTCGTGATCCGTCCGTGTGCAATACTTATTCTTGATGAACACTTTTTTGGCATGATTTTGGCTTTTTTGGCGACTGGCATGATTGGGATATATGATGAGCTTCCTATTATGTATTGACGGTGATCGGTCGGTTTTGATTGAAGTAAACGGTGGACCAGCTATAACCTATGGCATTCATTCATACACTCGCATAACTTTCTTATTTCAAAAGATAAATTCTTTTTACGAAACAATTACGAAATAGCCGAAGTTTGAAAAACTTTGGGAAAATTAGTTTTTTAAATCATTAGTCTGTTCAACGACCTTCGTTTTTATTTTAAGCAAATTTGACGCAGTTTACCGTCACATTCAGCAACTTATCCCTTAAGGAATCGTTCGAATCTCTTTGATACGTTTACGCATCAGCTCATCAATGAGGTTGTACTTAAATTAGTTCATTTTGCACGCAGAATCAATGCATATATATACTTGCTATATTTATTCCTTTGGAAAATTGTTAGTTAGCGTTGTAATTTCACATCGGTTTTATGACAATCCTGGCAATGTTGCTGAGCTCATTATAGTACGATTTGCCCGCCGAGTTAATACATGGATTTACTATGATTACAAATGTGGAACATTACTAGTAAGCTTTGCAATTTTAAATGAACAGCCATGCCTCCTTTATGAGTTTCTGATGATGGCATTTTGGAGCATTTCTGGAGCATTTTCTGGAGCACTGTAAAACTTTTTAGAGAGAAATGCTCCAAAATCTGGTAACTACGGCTCTGTATCACACCACACCTGATGTACAGCGTACAGTAAATGATGTCGAATACACCTTGGTGGCAGGTAGGTGGCCAGGTGAGAAAAACATTATATTTTTCTCAGTTTTTGAGAGGAATCAAGGAGAAATGCGGCCACCTACACCACCTAACTAATAAGTTTGTTCCTGCTGGTGCTGACCAAGAGGAGGAGGAGGATATCCCGGCGGATTTTGTAAGTTCCATCATTTGTAGCTCCAGCAATCTGATGGTTAATTTATCAAAGTGATTCCGAGTAATGTGGCCCTGTACATTGCTCTTCATGGTGTTGCTTATATTGTTACAAAAGGGACAGAGAAAGCCGCCGGCAGGTCCTTTGACGATATCCAAAGCGAAAAACAGCTCCGCCACCAACCCCTCGAATCGTGGGATACTTATCCCGGAATCCTTATATTGGGCGAAGAAGGCTACCCTGTGATGCAAATACGTGTGTCGCTTCACATAGCCGTAAAATAATTGTCAGGAACTACTTCTGGTTCTACTTGTATGTCTTCAACAGTTTCTTCTTCTTCTTTATCTTCATCATCATCATCATCAGGATATTCAGGATGGTCAGCTATTCCACCACCTTCAGACGCCTGTAAGGCCATCAGTCAGTTGAAGCAAAGCAATCATATAGAGTGACTAGGCAGTTTGTATTGAAGCCATGATGGTAGCAATATTCGCTACCCAATATAGTTTTGGCAGCATAAAATGTGACCCAGGAAATTGCACATCAATTGATAACTTTCGTGTCTCCTAACCTTTCAGAATTTTTTACCTTTCTTAAAGCAAGGGTTTTGGTGCACAGCTGACTGTTGAGTCGCATATGGAATACGGAATAACCAAACTAGAATAGTGAATAGTACGAACGTTTCTGGGTCCACTTACAACGTACACAACAAAAAACATTCCAATTACGAGTGGGTGAGGAGACAGGAGACGGTTATCATCACAGTCAAGTAAGTTGGCAGTCTTCTAGTCAATAACGGCGTAATTTTTCTGTTCACTGTAAGTGTAAAATTCTGTATGTTATAATTTATTGGTTGTTATTGTTATTAGTCCATTTCACAACAACTGACAACAATGATTGACAATAGTAAAAATAAATTATAGGAATAATCCATATATTATTATTGTCAACTATAGGTGGGAGCGACGCATTCAAAGTTGATTTATTATTCACTTTTTGGAATAGCTTCAGACTCTGCCACGACATCACAATCACCACCAAATAAACAGGTCAATCAAAACATTGACCGATATCTTTCGGGTGTAAAATCCAAGGTAAAAGCTTATTGAAGTTGACGAAGTCCTTTCCACCCAGTTACAATGGAGCCACCAAATATAAGATAACACAGTAAACTTAAGAACGGGTGGCTTTGCGACGAAATCGTTAAGCTTGTCATCTATTGTAAAATCAGAACGTAGATTTTCAATGTTAAAGAAACTCAAATACAGGCTTCATAGCAATAGTTTATTAAATTAACTCGTTATCTTGAGCTTA
>JAANSN010005782.1:0-11733 GCA_036850665.1 Dicranocentrus wangi
CAATTATTATTATTAACGTAATATTCTAAAATCCCGTTGTTTTTGTTTGAAGAAAAGGAAAATTGTATGCTTACTACCTGCAGTATATGATTGGTAGTAATTTGTATTGTTCATCTTTTCGGGAAAATTCACACGAGATGACGATAGGACTATGAAAATATCCAGAGGGGATTGTTTCGTGTGTCTTATTTATTTTTCAAAAACTACTGGTTCACTCACTACTGCTGCTTCTAGTCCCACTGAAACTTCTCCGCAGTGAACTTGTCTCTCGTTCATTCTGGCAGAGGACTTGCCTCAATTTAGCGTAATGAAAAGTATGTAATGGCATAGGAGACGACGACGATTAGTTATAGAACAAAGCCCGCACACACCAGCCAGCCCACCTGCCTGGCCAAAACTTTTGGCAAAGTGGTGAAAAGCAACAGTGGTGGTTTTCCTAGCTCAAAGTGGCACCTTAAAATCTCTAGAGTCATCCTGTGAAAATTCACGGGAAATCAATGTTTTCCCGTAATGTTTCTTCCCTGTTTGCCATTCTCCGTCTTGGATTGTATTTTGCTTCAGAGGTTACCTACATGTAACGAACGTGGTCGAGCTTTTGGGAGTTTTCATTTCCCCAAATAAAATCGACCGACGTATGTTTGTAAGACCTAAAAGATGTGTAAATGAGAATCGTCGTAATTTCCGAATCCGTTTTCCAAAGATTTTCTATCGCTACGACAAGGTCCAAAGTAACTACGAAGAGTCAAAAATAAACGTGAAGATTGTATGTCCAATTTGCGACAGCCCTTGTTAGATTGTGTATGTATGTGTAAAATTGAGTGGGCGCAGACCGGTGCTACAAATGAAGCTTCAGGGTTCCTGTGCCAATTCACCTGATAAATATGCAGTCACTAATAAACCCACCACGATATAAGATCGACTGCGATTCTTCCAGTAATGATGTTCGTTATGCACAAACATTCAGTTATATCTTTATAGCTCTGCTGTGCTTTCAAAACAAGTATTTTCCTTTAACACGTCCCTGGAGAAGGTATAGGTATACGCATTTCCAGACACAGCTCAATGACCTCTATCATCATCACCTGAAGATGACATTTAGGTGGACCGTAGCTAACCTGGAGGATGGGGGAAATGACCGAATAGTAATTCCGAAATGCCCTTTTCATTGCTCTCCCCAGCATGTTAACCAGTTTTACTTGAGCAATGGGAGCAAGAAAATCTAATGGAAGCCTATACTAAAAGTAAAATATCACTGTCGTCATTCCATCCCACACGTTGTACTTGTACATTTACTCCTGCTCCACTTCCCTGGTTCACCGACATTTAGCTATATCCCTTATTCCCTCGCTTTAATACCTTTTCATGCCATTACGTATATTATCATGCTGGAGGGTTGGGCGATGCATGCGTACCTATGCACATCTCACAATCGCCAGAGAGTAATATTATACAGCCAATTTTCACAAAAAATACTTCACGTTTCCTCCACTATAGGTAGGTAGGTAGGTTCAGGTAATAAGGTATTCCGTATCAGCAGCATCAAGGATTTTCGTGGAATAACGTCGTAATAGTTTACCCCTGTTTAACTGAAGGGACGGGCGATTCGTGTCAAAAGTACTCGTTCAACCTACGTTGCACTCACCTAATATTACCTACATAGCAAAACTCAGGTGGAAATCTTCTTTTTTTTGTCCGACTCCTATTATATGTCCGATATAGTAAGCACCAGAGAGTATCCCCATATATACCTATCTCGATTACATTACAGATTAACAGATGCCCATGTACTTGGCTTTGACTCCTATTTTTAGTATTGGTAATCTTTACGGTGTGATATTTCCTTCAGTCAGCGTCAGTTCACTCACTCTTTTGTTGTGTGGAAGTAAGCACATAGGTAGTAGCATCGCATTGTATGCCAGTCGACAATAAAAGGAGTCACGGAGCGAGAAGTGCATTGTTACTTCCACTTCCACTCCTCCATCACACTTTCATACCGTAACAAGCAAGGAAGGAGTCCAACCAAACCCAATGACATCACACTGCATTCTTCCCTCTCCTCACAAGCTGAAACAGATACAGGGTTTATTATCTACCACGCAACATTACAATGTAACATTTTTTTTCGTATGCAACGCCAACTCTCAGGTGATTCATGTATACTTACTCAACTTACTCTCTTATATGCGAATACCTGAACAACAATCGTAATGAACAAACAAGCCATTCCTCCCTTTTTGCTCTGCTCTGCCGCAGTTTTATCAAGTGAACATATATACTCACACACACACCACACACATGATTTGCAGGTGAACTTTCGATATGGATTCATGAGCTGACAGGGAATATCAATATAGGGATGAACAAAGACCATTTACATAACATTGGCAATGTTCCTTTTCCCCACTAGAGGAGATGGAACATTGTAGACGAATAGATCGAATAATAGTTTACCATATACGTACTGAAAGAGCTTCTCATCGCGTTACATGGGATTTTAATAATTCTGCCATTTACAACTTCCCATGGATCTGATATCGCCAGTGAGGATCTTACGTGTAATAACATCATATTAAAACCCTCAACAGTGGTATTACCAGTGATACCATACATACCATACCGCGGACCACCACGTTCTCCTATGTAGATAGCCTAGTGAGTCAGTCTCAGTCAGATACCCACAACAATTCAGGCATCTAGTAGAGCAAACTAAGTAAATGCACATATAAAGTAGTATTATATATTGTGCACATTATTCGACAGGGGAGAAGTGAACTGATGGTTGAAGCAGATACTACTGATAAAGTACATTATTTTTTTCCTGTTTTAATACTTCGCATTACCCTGCCTGCCTCCTCCTTCATATTGTATGATACATTAGTGCTATTACAGTTTGGGATTATTATGATGATGGAATGGAAGTATGTGAATGAGTGAGTTTTACAGCTGAAGTCACGCAGCCAACACAGCCGATTCACATGTATGTTTGGAATAATCTAAGCTTTATATCTTTTAGATTCATATACTCATATTTACATTCTTGCTGGCTCCTCAGAGAGTTTGCATGCCTGCCTGGTTTTCGACTCGTCTTCTCACTCCACCAGACCAGCCAGGTAGCACTGGCAGGGACATGTTGGCAGCATTGTTATTACAAACAGCCGAAATCTTGTCCATTTGCATTATTACTAAAAGTATGTTGTGTACTCCTGTGTCCTCCTCCTGGGCTGACAAATAACCGGGAAGTGAACGCGAAGAGAAGACATGCATACATTCATGTTCCCAGCTTCTCCTACATCATTTTTATTACATTGTCATTGCAGTTTGTGTGCTGAGCAAGAAGACAAGTACATGGGACCAAGTCGTATAAATACATATACAACAATGTGATACGTGAACGAACATCATCCCTGAGTGAGTGCCAGTGCACTGGCTCCGAAGCCGCATCCTACACAGGGGCATTAGTCAATTAGAGACGTGTAGCGTGAGTGTTATATTCTGGGGTACATACTCTTCTTTTGAGTTGCATGTATGCACTCATTTGTTGCGGTACCAGAACCAGTCAGTCATACAGCTCCAGGTGAAGCGACGTCGTTTTATGTCGTTTTGTTCCTCTCCTGTTGTATCACACACACACACTCTCTCTCTCCCTAATAGTTATGCAGTCGAAAGGTCGTTGTTGTGTTTTGTGAAAAAAAATTGAACACCGAGTGGTGAGCAGGTAGGGTATCATTATTAGCTCAAGTGTCTACGAAATGGCTAATGTGTGGATCTCGTTTTTCAGTCAGTTTTGTTTCTCTCGGCTCTAAAGATACGGTCGCATTAACTTTTCCCAGCTAATGGGATTTTTAAATTGGGACATTGAGCTGAAGAGCTGGGGGAAAAATCACACACTTCAGATCCTCCGAGTTGATGAGATTTTTGGGTTCTGGTGATTCAAGTGTGCTGCGTGCTGCCTCCCTGGAAAAGTATTTTCAGTTTACATAGAGATCCGCGAGAAATGTGATATGGCAAAGTTTTTTTTGGGCGACACTGAAGGACTCGGATTTGATTACATGTTATACCTACTTGAGGCGGGCAGGCAGAAGAGCTGCATACCGTGGTGGCTCGCAAAGTGGTTCCGCGTAATTTATGCAAGTCTCGTGCTGCCGATGATGCATGTAATGTAATGCACACATGCATTGAAGACCTTACTTTTAATTTCAACCCATCACGTCATTCATCCTCACGTCTTGAAGGAAAAACTGGTGGAAAAGAGCACTCCTTCTACGAGAAAATTCCTTCCTGGACCTCAACTGCCAATTTCACAAGTAAGTAAATTGATTTTTTTTCTTTATCGTAATCAACATCTTCAACTTTTTCCATTACCGAGGTTGACTCCTCTTTCATGAATGTCAAATCGAATTCGAGAGTGGCATCAAAAGAGCAGAAAAATGTGAAATTGATTACTTGCATTTTGATCATATACACTCACACGAGACGTTAGCGCTTTTGTGGTAGAAGTTGCTGTTGAATATTTGAATACCCACCACCACACTATACATTCTTCTGTATATATTCTCATATGACCTTTGAAATCTAGATTGTAGTACATGAAAGCATTTTGTTATACATATGTGTATACCAACCAACATGTGCCAGCGAGCACACGGGTTACATCTTCACTCTGACCTACATACTATTTTACACCCCATCCCGTAACTCAATTCAAGCCTTTTCTGCTATTTGATCATTTGTACGAAAAAAAAGAAGAAGATTGTGTGATATATCTGTAGGTCAATTACAAAAAAGGGTATATAACAATTTACGGGGCAGGAGAGTTGCACGAGAGAGGAGCTCTTTTTTTCGCAAGCCCATCTTTGAATCCCGGCCAATCGATGTTGATTGATATAAATTGAACCGGAGAGAAGTGCAGTGTGCAAGCTGAGCAGCAGGCGTTAAATCTCTGTATATGGTCTCGGGCTGTTTTCTTTCTTTTCTTCGTCTTTTCCATTCCACCACTCTTTTTTTGACTTGTGTACGTCTTACAAGTTGTAAAAAAGAGATGAGAATGAACGCCTTCGCTTAATTAAGACATTGAGCTGTTGAGTGAATTAAGAAAGATGAGAACAGAGGAGCAAGCAGGACTTGTGGTACTCTGGTCTGAGGGATGTGTTGTGTGTATGTAAGAAGCTCGCTCTGTTGGCGTTCATTCCCTTCTTCAGTCTTTGTCTGTGCACTTTGTGCTTGTATATTATGTGGGTAGGCACGTAAGCCTATTTTTCTTTCCTTCTTTCGGTTGGCTGATTGAGTGCAAAATAGCAGCCCTAATTTACTAATCGGCTTGGCATAGTGTTCGCGGCCATTATAACCATGTTAGTTGATTAATACTGCAAGCGTCTCCTCTAAGTTGATGGCGATGATGAGAACAGCACGAGACTAGTGTGCAATAATAAAAGAGCTAAGTGAGTGTGACAAAGTATGAAAACCAGATGATGAGTGTTGAGACTTGAGACTTGAGACTTGAGACTTGAGACTTGAGACTTGAGACTTGAGACTTGAGTGTGATGGGGTGATGAGTGCATGGAAAAAAAACGCAGATGATATGTAATATGTGATGTGATCTTGAAGATGTTTAGATGTTGCTGCTGCTGCGGTTGTAATTTAGTTTAGTATCCGACCGAAAGCCGTATAATAGTGTTATTTCCTTGAGACGGAATCAATGTGCGAACGGCGGCGTAGGAGGCGGCGAATGCTAATCGTAAGTCGTAAGTTGGACAAGTTGGGTCGAGGAGAAAAGTGGTAAGGTCGTAAGGTTGTGGATAACGTATAGGCAGACTTTCAAGATACAAAACTTTTTGATACTTGAACATGAGATGATGAGGATAGTGAAGTAGTGGGATTTGGGAAACTACCTACCTACACTTGACTTGCATGAGTGACGTAGGAAAAGGAAATTATTAGTTAATGCTTGCTTCATAGTTATTAGCTCTTTCATTAGATTATAGGGATCAGACCATTCCTTTTATCCGGCTTCATTATAAATCTTTTCCCTGTCCTGATCCTGATTCTATTTAATCTCTGACCAAAAAAAAGAAATCACTCTTGGGTACTTGGGTCCACAGCCACACACACTCCCGGATTGGGAGCACCGAACCGATTGTTTACTTTCCCATGGTATATCTCTGACTAAATAGTTTCTCTATATGTTTATGTTAATATTCCGGTGGAATAAGGGGCGGCAATAGAAAGCTGCATATACACTCCTCTCCTCGCTGTATGTGGATAGAAATCTCCCGAGAAACTTTAGCGTGCTAGGCAGGGATAGATAAATTGTGCAAATCCACGGTCCCTTCTGCTTCTCTACCTTACCTTAGAGGATATACGTCCGATGTAATACATACTCTATCCATACCCATGCATGCTTACAACTCCCCGAAGTTTGTACATATGTACATACATAACAAATTGGGAAATTCCTTTGTGAAATTGAGTGAGAGCCAGGGACTTGCCTAAAAACACGGATTTATTTGACGGTTGTTTTCACCCAACAGGTAGCGAACGGTGGAGAAAATTGGAACGCGCTTCGAAGAAAAAAACACATACGCATACATATATACATATAAACCACTTTGTACTCCTGTCAAAAGAGAAAACATGGGGGATAGGATTTGCAAACAAAAATCTTGTTACTGTTATGCAAGTTCCTTCAAGGGTGAACATTGGTGTAGAATGTAGACGACCACATGATTCACACGTCAGAAGAATAAGGCAGGTGCAGCCAAGTCCAACAAGAAAGTTGTTTGTCGTGTCGTCGTAAGCGATTGCTTGTAAAGTTTATATTTTTTATCTCATATTCATGAAATCTTTCCGTTTTTAAGGTATTGCATCATGGCAAGTGGGAATTTCAAGGTTATTGATGACGAAATTATATTATCACAATAACGAAGCGGAATGACTGGAACATACTAATAAATTATTAGTTATAATAATAAATTCGATCTATTTTTGCATTAAATTTTTATGAATGATGTGCGCATTATCGCATTTATGCGAGCTACACTCTCCTCCCACATAATTACGGCACCATATTACGCCACAACGCAACACCTGTCGACTCACTCCTGTCGAATTACTCCTGTCGAATTACTCCTGTCAATAAAAGCCCAACAAAACTATCAACTATCGGAAGCAATGATTTTAATGACAATTCCAGAATGATTATAATTTCTATTGAGTTACAACTCAATACTCATTAAGTCTGATTGACTGTCTAAACCCCCAGAGATGAAATAGCTCAGCTATGACTCTTACATCCCGCTTTTTGAAGAATATCCTCCTTATCAACCTTTGTGATTGCAATTACACAGTGTACTCGCGTTCGTATATTTGTGACGACATCCCATTCCCATTGTCATTACGAGCCCAGTGAATGTCGACTGCAGAAATCAATGCAAATCCATGTCTGTCTCTGAAATACGAAGGTTTCATTACTATTCATCCACACGAATCACACTGACTGACTGGGTAAATGCAGCTAATTACAAAGAAACGTTACATTATATCACAAGTCATATACTTTTTTTTATGAATTCACGTGCCCCATTCTGCCCTGCGATACGCTCACTCATCAGCAACAGCACTCGTCGGAATTGTTCCCCTATTCCCCTTTGGCTGCAAAAATTAAACTTTGTCAATACTAAGGTCTTCGTTATATAGATAAATATGTATTTATAATCCGCTCTGTCATTCTCCGTCTTATGCAATAAGGTATTCATTCTCGCAGTAGGTATTTATAGGTAAAAGTCAAAGGTATCTGGGATTTTTTACGCCCAGCCCATAGTCTGGGTAGAGCTGTGCCATGCCATGCAAGGTGTCTTTTTGGCTTTGGATTTGATAGCTAAAGGCTACCTGCTGCTGCTTCTCTCGTTTGGCACATTCGCATTCATTTTATGGCAATCGTGACCTTTCATCATCCCTACGTTATTCCAACCCCAGATGCATGTGAACTCAGAGTAAACAGTTATGAAATCTGTGTAGCAGCAAGCAGCACGGACATTTCTGAACTGTATTCGTATTCTAAGCCCCATTATATCTTTATCTATTATGATCTGATTATACAGATTTCAAATTTTTGTATCTCAATTGTCCAACTGCAAGTGATGATGAACCTTGCGTTTTTTTCGAAAAGGTTTGCCGTTTTTTGTACGTTGCGTTGTTCGCACACTAGAAAGAAGCAGTAATTTAATGATTTTTATGGATTAGAAAGGCTGTTTCCGACATTGAGTGCAATTTACTGATCACATCTATCTGCTACGCACGTCTTTTTAAAAATTGACTATTGCGTTGCATTTTTTTTCTCTTCTCTTTTCAACAAAGCAATGTTTTCATTAGTTTTGCAATAGTGTGGCCGTGTACAGGTGTGATTTTTCGTTGATTAAAATCTCTTCAGTAAATTGGCTCCCAGCATTAGCCATTTATTTTATTTTGTAGGCAGAGCGGTGCGCAGTTTTGTTGCATTATCATAATCATATTTGAAAAGGATGACTACACACAAGCCATAATTCCTTCTGTAGTCAGCAACAATTGTCAATCAGAGTGGAGCCAAGGTCTACTTATCAGATGGGTTAGTAAATGAACGAATGTCACCATTAATATTTAATATTCACTCCAATCACTCCTCTTCACTAATGAATACATGAACACAACTGTTGATGTAGCAGGTGAGGTTAGAAACCTAAAGGATGGAGACGTACCGACACTACGGACCCACCTGCTGCCACTGACAATTGACAATCCATTATATTATCACCTCGTTGAAAACAATTTAAAACTAGGAATATTACTGAAGAACATAATTTGATCGATCTTATATTATTAATGGAATATTTTTTTGAATTGATCCCGTAATGAATGAATAGGTGATAGTGTACATTTAGCTAATAGCCTACATTACATTTACGTACGACATTTGAGAAAATGCGTTTTTTGTAAGTAGGTTGGGTTGCATTGTATGTAGCAGCAAGTAAGATCATTAAATAGTCGGCACGATCTCACCACTTTCCTCCCAATAAGCTATCTGCTGCTCCTATGCAACAACACATGACGAGATTATAGCGTCATTATTATTTAAAGCGATCCATCCAACAATAAAAACGCTGAACCCAATAAAATTCCTCAATTTCCAAAAATATTCTGCTCGAGCTCACGGGAATATGGCTGTCCGAAAACATGTGTTTCTTTTTGCTCTATACATTTTTTCTGCTTAATTTTCCATTCAAACTTATTTAAATGGAATGGCCCACATTGGCCACATTACCATATTTTCATATAAGGATCCTTTATCAATGCCAAAATGCTGCTGACCACGTCACGGCGATTGATATGGGATTTCCGCGGAGCGGAATATACCGCAGTGTCAGTGCAGTCACGTAAAAACGGTATCGCGCTATTCGTGTTCACTCCTCACTACCCACACAATTTCTGAAAGTTTATTGCTGGCTGCCAATATACGTAGAAAATCTTGTCAAAAATCTCACCCTGCATTGCATGTAAAGCGACCGATACAACGTCTTTCATACACGATAGCAAAATCGTCGGTATACAAAATCTTCGGTGGTAATAGCTTCTAACCTCTGCCAGTACCAAAAAATTTCTGACAATGAATGTGACAAGTACGCCGGTTTGGTTGCAGTGAACAGTGAGCTTCCTTTGTATACATATTTTGGGTAATGATCTTGACACAACGGCTGACTTAGGCAGTGAACGACAGCTAAGGCAGCTTTACTATTGGATAACTATACATCCTTGTTTTTTTTTCGAAAAAAGTTGTACAAAGTTTTATATTCCTCGAAGCATAAAATTGGACACGTATGACTGAGCATGGTAACATATTATGCACAATACAAGTTTCAGAGTGAAAAGCGATATACGAAAGACTGGTGGAGAAGAGAGCCAGGATGAAAAGGAGACGGAGCTCTCTGCGACCCCCAGTTTGCCACTGTTTATATCAGAAAAAATCTCTGTAAATCTGCTTTTTGCCTCGGTGGCTCTCTTGTCTCGTGAAACGACGTAGAATCAAATGCTAGGAACATCAGTAACATCACTCACTCTTGTGATCAGCCACATGAAGTTGTGGAGGGGAGTAGAGGAGTAGAGAGAGGAGCAATGAGGTTTTAAAAAGTTAGGCTCTGGCGTGCCTCTATTGATGAATAGTAATCTGAATGAATCTCTGGGTAATATGCCATAAATCCTTTATAGTTCAAATAGTTTGATGTAGGTGCTTTAACGCAGCTCTAATTAGATCATCAAGAGAGACGAGAGACGATGTTTGGCAGCAGATTGGCTGCAAGAATAGTGCGTGCGTGCGTTATAACGTACTTCAGTGTTAAGCCCCCGGATTTGTAGGAGTACCTTGAGTCGCCACAAAACGCAGTAGTGAGCTGTGAGCTCCCAAACTTTTGTTGGTCTTCCGTCATGGGAAATTCATTTGTAGGCGTCGGTATGATGATTACATTACATCTGCACAAAAGCTTCCCAATGATGACATATGCAGGTGTTTATTTTTCTGGTATAATGTTGGCCTGGCCTGGTACAGAGGACATATTTGATGTCACATATGGAATTTGTGTTATAAAAGCAGTTTTTCCGCAATTATAATTTTGCACATCAACTACGGACTGCTGTGCTGTGGACCTGCATTATTTGCTTTGTTAAGAAACCTACAAAGTTAAGCTCTTTTAGTGCTCACGTATTGCAATTGTATTGACCGCAGAGAATGTTATAAGGCTTCCGGCAAATGCTCATAAAGGAATTAGCATGAGTGTAAGCTGTACAGATTTTTTACAGGATTACTTCACATATTATACGTAGCGTAATATTACACGTATTATAAGCATAAAACCAGCTTACAAGGATACCTTGATGCCTAGATAATACCACCATCAAATATGAATTTAATATCTTAATGGTTGTTTGGCTTCTCAGAATGTGCCTACGCGAGTGAACTGGGCTGACTAGGCACCTTAGCAGGACCATATTGTGTCGTCCAGTTAGATCCCAGTGTCATTTTGGGACCTGAACCTGTTTTGGGAAATTGAAACCCAAATATCTCAAGAAGTGCTCTTCGCCATTTCATATTTACCATTGGAATTAATATCTCCTGTCGCGGTTTAAGGTTATTGTGAAATGCAAACTGCTCTAAATGCTCCAAATTCTAATACGTACTTGTCACCATTCTCCCATCGTGAAAATCAAGTTCCATTGTTTCTCCCCACAACTTGAAACCCACAAATACTTTCCATGTGATACTTGCTTTGGGGACTTTCCTCGAAAAAAGTGTTTGTGTTTTTTCTTTTTTGCACGGATTCCTCTTGTTCTCGTCCCGACCACTTTTTTCCGCTCGTAACTCATAAGGTTAATGAGGTGGAACGTGTACGCTGTCGTCTAAAACATTCTATCTCTTCAATATGGTGTTTTGTGTAGCAGTGCCTATTGTCTTGACCAAATATACAAATACGTACATATTTTCTTTGCCATCCCGCTTTTGTCGAATCTGACATCTACCTCGCTTCACTTATGTATGTTTTCTTTTCCTTTAGGAAAAGTAAAAAAGACTCTTCTCGAGTGGTGTTAAGTGCAAAAAAAAAATTTCAACACGCTTTCCAAATAAGCGTTTGACAAATTATAGTACTTATTTGAAAATAACTTTTAAAAGTTTGAAAAAAGTACGGTGCACACGAGGCGAAAATTGTAACGGGC
>JAANSN010005783.1:0-11731 GCA_036850665.1 Dicranocentrus wangi
GATATATGTTAAGTTAAAATGAATTGATAGTAGTTCCCTTGGGATAATCTGTACAACTCGTTGCTATAAAATACTGTGCTTATAATTTTTTAAGCTCATATTCGCCTGTTATTATCTCTAATAAACCTCGAACTTGTATAAGTTGATGTGCAGTACCACAAAAACAAAAATGTGAGCAATGTTTAAGTTGTAAGCCTGATCATTATACATATGTGGATGGATATTAGGTGTGTAATTTTGAATTGTCGTGTTGTGCAAGTTAGCCATGTAGTGTCTAAATCGATCTTAAACATCTATACCAGATGATGATGCCAATGTCATCATGATATTGGAGTAGCTTAATTAAATGTTGAATGTTTGGAAGCTCTAGCTCTGAGTGAGCTGTTAAATGGTATACCTACATGGTATAAGGTATAATACCTTAAATGGCTAAATATATGTCATTAACTAATCACAAGACCTAGTCTGATGGAATCCGTACTAATCCATTCAAGAAAGCCTGAAGGGCATAATATTTAATTAGTTTGTTTGTGTCTTATGGTTAGCAATGTTGTCAGATTGTCAAAAAAGCTTTCTCTATCTAAACTTATTGAATGAATTGCATTGCAGGGCACATTTAATGCTCCTCGCTGTCACACTTTTGCGTTTCTATTCCTGCCTTCATATCTTATGGAAGTTATGGATCGAAACCATTTTTGCACTGAAAATACGAGGAGAGTTAGTTGTTTATTATGTTTATGTTAGTTTATGTAGTATGTTTAAAAAATGTATAAATTAACCAAATGTTAATATGGTCTCAGAAGTGGTTTAACTATCCATGCATATAACCTGATAATATATTCTTTACGCGTGCCACTCACCACTCGACTTTCCCAAGCATTTTCCATTTTCAGGGTGGCAACGGACTGGCATATAATCTCCTGACAATTCTGAAGGTAGGTGGTTTAAAATCAACTGATGATGATGACTGATTTGCGACAATCCCTCCTTTCACCTTTTTTGTTTTCGTTGTCAGTTGTGGCTGCAGTCCCTACGCTTCGACCCGAACCTCCAACTCCTTCATCGCGATGCATAACCTGCGAGATGCATGCATCACCTGCATAATTGAAAATCATGCAAATACTTCGGTTTGATTTTTTCATGTTATGAGAATGTAGTTTTAAAGCTATCAGAGATTTATGTTTAGTTTAATATGAAGCACAGAAAGCAATAATTACAGTAATAAAAAAACAAAAGGAATAGTTCATCCGCTCAATGATTCGCAATAATATATGTAATTTGACAGTGTAAACATTACATATATTGCATTAATTACTTACGATTCAGAATGCAGGAAATGTATTAAAGAATAAATTGTAGTAATAAAATATATTCGCGGTACAGAGTAAAAGTTAACGTTAAACAATTTATCAGTTCATTGCATTGACAATATACCAAATAAAGTATTCTCCTACGAATTTTCCAAAAAACAATACTTGCTTTGTGAAACGAAAATAAATATATAAATCCATTATACCAAGCAGTAAAAACGCTACTAATAATAGTTATGTATTTTCTGGGATAAAGTAACAAATTCTACAATTAAACTTCATCCAAAACATAGGAAATTTAATTACAGGAACCTGGGTTGACTTTGAATTGTAGCCTCCTTCTCCACCTAAAATTAAAACAAAATTACTAAATTAATTTAGCGCATCATCGTATAGTCACCTACGAATTTTTTTGGATCCATCTTCTTACACTTCTTAAAGCTTACTGATTACTGCCCTGCCCCCGCCTTTAACTTCTTGTTGGATCCGGTGGAATCCTGCATGTGTCCACGCAGGATTCGTTTATTGCTTGTTCCAGCAGCGACGCTTTGTTGAGAATTTCCTTCGTCATTTCCACACCACGCTGAAGTTTTAAAACTGGCAGAGATGCTTTTTCCCGTGCTTCGTACTGCCAGCTTCCCGTGGACCATCCCGAACTTGTCAACGTGCATCCTAAAATCCAACGCCTGCCCACCTTTTGGAGCTGGCGGGACATCGTCCACGGCAAATACTCCAAGTAGCTTGGAGACGGCTGCATTAGGGTATTGTCCTTCATAAATGGAAAGTGCTCCGCTTTTCTGACTATCCAGTGTTGTGGAATTCTCGCATTTAAGGACCGCAGTGGGAAGGGTCGTATGTTTTGGAAAGGCCATTTTGTCCTCATCCCCTTTCATCCAAATTGAAGAAGGAAGAGAGCGAGAACCTGTGGAAGGGTTGGCATGGCTCTTGTTTCCTTCACTCTCGCGCTCTGTATGGCTTGCCGCTGGCTTGGACTCGATTCTCCAAACCTCGCGATTGCTGTTGTTCTTGCCCAAAATTTCAACCTCTACCTGGGTGCATTGGCGTAGCAACTCGGCACACCGCTCCTCAACCCGGACTTTCTCTTCGTCTACGGGGACCTGCTCTTCAAACGTGTTCAGGATATTGGGCATCAGCGCTTCAACGTACTGTCGAATTTCGAAGTCCACATAAAACTTCATATTATTGTCCAAGGGAAATTTTCTCCGTAACTCCCGACCAAAGTCTCCGACGGCATCAGCGGTGATTAATGTCAAGAACTTGTCTGCCCTCCAGCAATTTGCTTTGACGATCCATCCTTCTTCAGTTTTCTTTTGCTGGCAAAGTAGTGCTTCTTCCTCTTCTTGTTTTGAGTTATCGGGAAGACGACTGATGTAATCAGCGAGGCACGTTGCGAAATGAGCGTCAGCATCCTCCTTGGCCTTTTCCAAATGTTGAACTGGCAAGTAGGCCTTGCCACCCCCACGACACACCTGACGTCGATAAACATTTCGAAAGTCACTAATTGGGGAATCAGATTCAGATGTGGGTCTATCTCTATGGAGCATAAAAATGTCACTATACATTCCCAGAAAGGCTCCCTTTTCCACTTTCGATTTTAGTCCAATTGTCGACATTAAACTTGCCAAGTCTTTTTTATTGCCTTCCATGTCTGCCTTAGCGACTTTCGCAAGATCACCAGGTCAGCAGTGTCAATGTCAATTTAAAACAGTGCCTTGGGAAAAAATATCGCCTTTGATCTCCACGTCTATCTGTCTCGAAGTCTAAAACGATAATGATTGACTCCAAGTCTCTACCTACGGAACAAATTAATACACTATTTTTTGGGCCTCCAATCCATCCACATTACCTAAAATGAAATCGGATTTGAGTAATATTTACTCGCACGCTGGCATGTTAGTGAGGTTATATGAAATGGACATGCTGAGGCGGGTATTTGCTTTCTTTATGTAGGCAAAATGCATGTGGGTGGGCGATTGGAGCGAAAAGAACGTGCGTGGAAGCGGGTAGCCAAAAATGTTATTATGAGACTGCACTTTTTAAATGCTTAGCATATTTAATGCCATGCATGGATGGATAGACCCTGGCTGGTGTGAGTGATGTGAGTGATTTGACCTGCTGCATTCACATGTTTGGAAAACCTCGTGGGGATTTATGTTTTGGTACATGGACCACAAAATGGACCACAAAATACAAGCAACGGGAATGGGAGAGCATCGCTAAAATAAAATAAAATAATCCTGCGCTTCTGTCTTCTTACCGTACTTTGCATTCTACGGATGGAAATGGAGTAGAAATAGCTGCATAGACACTACATATGTTAGGTCTAATCAACTAATTGTAAGTAAATTTTGCCACTTCATTGACAATAATATCTATTGACGCGTTGCGTTCTTCTCAGAAATATGAAAAAAGTTTTACATAAGGAAATTGCGAAAGGAAAAGAGTAAAAGCCATTACACAAAATAAATTCGTTTTACATAGTAAGCTACTCGCTTTGGGATGTAGAAACGAGCACTAAAGTTCGGTAAAAGTTTCAAATACATAAATCTCAAATGTTGAGAGAAATGTGAGTTACTAATTTGTAAGGTATTATCAATTTCTGGGGATTCAAGGAGGAACACCAAAAGGGGGTTTGGAGTGTCGGCTGGAATTCGAGTTGGAACTCTCTCTCTCTCAACGACACGACAGTTGACAGTGAGATTATGGTCAGCCAATATGCCCGAGTCGATTGCAAATTTAAATATGTACACTTTAGCGTTTGCTCTGTCAAGTTTTGCCCCCAGAACATTTACCCAATTGCTTGTGGAGGGGTTCACCGTCATGTGTCATGTATACCATTACGATTTTCGAAATGTCAAAGTACCCATTACCATTTTGAACGGACATGATAAAACCGTCAGTTATGTGAACTTTATGTCAAAAAGTGAACTCGCGACTGCATCCACTGATAACACGTTCAAATTATGGAATTTGGAGGAGGTAAAAATACAGATGATATAGTTTACAAATACTTACTATTAGTGAAATACTCAGTGAAGAAGCTCAGTTTAGTTTTGAAGAAGTCACAGGAATAAACGTAATTAATCCATCAGGAAATATCCATGAGAAGCGTAATTGTTTGTGGATAATACTAAGATTAGGAATACTAATAATATTTATTAAGGTTAATTGAACTATTCCTATACTATTAGTTCTTGCACTTATCTAAAATGAAACTAACTATTTTAGGAACTCGGATACGTTTTTTTACTGTTCTTACAAATTATTTTATTCGGAACAATAAATAACCAATATCGACCTTATGTTTATTATGCAAAACCACATCAACAACAACATGTAAAATTTACAAAGTTATACTAACATATTATAAGAAAATATAATATCTGGATTAAGTTTAAGTAATTATTAGTTGAGCCCTTCACCCCATACCAATTTAATTATGATCGCCAATGCTGGGAACACAGTATTGCAAACTGATGTCACCAAAAAGAAAATACAAATGAAGTCTCTGACCATCACAAAGGCCTAGAATAAACAAGAAAAACATTAAAATTACACACCATACTACAGATCGTACACATTTCTTGTGCTGAATGAAATGCCAGCCAGTACTTACTCGTAATGAAATTGGAAGGTTTAGTCAAATCAGATGAAATGACGTGAATTATAGTTTTCATATCAACCTCCACTGAAAACTGCCGTACTTCATTTGGATCTTCTTCACCCTCAGACTCTTGAACATCTTCACCTGAAACGTTGAAAGTATTGATTAAAGTCGATACTTAATTTACGTACATTTACATTTAGCATTCAGAAAACGAGCATGTAAAATTTTGAGGAACTTACTAATATCATAGATGCGAAGATCTTCAAATTTCACAGTACACTTAACGTTATAGGATTCAACTGCGAACTGCAACCTCCTGTCGGTACTACCTTTAATACTCAAACGGGGTCCTAAATTTTTCATCCTATCTAAGGCCAATCGTACAAGCTTCAGCTCTGGCATCCCAATACTTATCTAGAGTTGTGCAATCAAATAGCAGGCAAAATAAAATTAGTTAATTACTATAAGACAAAGCTAATGACAAGTAAGCAATCATGTAAACAAGTAATTTGGATGGTAAGATCCTATTATTGAATTACGTTAAACGGCGGAACATCTGGATCTTGGTAGTGAGACCACATCTTTCTACCAACAATGGTAACAGGAACGTCATGAACACAAGTGGGTGTAGAGTTAAGGCTTTGCTAAAATATACAAACAATGTACATATATACTTAATAAAAATCCTTCAATCCTTTATACCACGTACCAATATACAATTTAAACACGACTGCTAGTTAGTAGTTTAACTCACATATTCAATTTCGAAAGTTAAACAGGGGACAAACTTTTTTGTTAGCTTAATTTTGAGCCCAGAAACAGAGTGAGAAGACCGCAATGTACTCATACAGCCAGCGATTTTCTCTGCAATAATATAAATCATAATAAAGTATTAGCATACTACTGTTTCGAACCATCCATCCATGCTCGTAAAGCTCGCTTCAAATATAAAATGATAGAATATTTTTTTTTACAAACCAGGTGAAATTTCCAAATAGATCTCATTACTTTCAGAACTAACACCCTCCATCGCATACTCTGAAAAATAAGGATCCTTTGGAACTTCCGCCCAAGCGCTGAGTGCACTGGTAGCATTAGAGGCTTCCTTGTCAGACAAAACGAAAATTAGCTTATCGGTATTGATTCTTAAAACAAAAGACCGGGAACAACGGGAGAGGGCTGACAGGAGTTCTGTTACAAGTCAAACCCGGAAGCAAAAGAAGAAAAAAGCAAATATTAGACGTCCCAATCACAGCTTCGCTGTTGACTCAATCAAATCGAGTTAATTATGTACATGCTTTTGTTATTATTATATTATTATTATTTTGTTGGAAGGGTGGGCTTACGTGCAAGAGTGCGAATAAACATAAGGTCAACAGACTTTGCTCTAAACTTCATTGTGAATCCTTAGTAAATAGTCTGCTAGAGGAGGAGTCAGTGGATTAGTCTGGGAGGAACTCCCCAGTTCTAAGTTGCTCTGCCAAACTTTTTCCCTCCGTTGTTACCGCCGTGGGCAAGCTTTGTTCCTCTTTCCGCTTCTCCCTAGGTTTGCCCGAGCTATCCTTTCTCTTAGCTCCACTAACGTCCGCCTTAACTTCCTCTTTGCGCACGTTCTCCTTAGAGGTCTCTCCTTCCTTAGATTTGACCCCGTCTTTATCTTCTTCCCTGTGCTTTCTTATCTTCTCTGTCTTTTTGTTAACCTCCTTAGAGCTCTCCCCTTTCTCAGCTACATTGGAATTTATTCCTGCTACAAGTTTCTTATATGCGCTCCGTGTAGTAACTCCCGTGGAGGGCTGCTCTTGGTTTAACTTCTTTGAGCTCTCCCCTTTCTCAGCTACCTTGGAATTATTTTTCGCTGATTTACGTTTGTTGACGTCGCTCCTTGACCTATCTCCGTCCTTGGGGGAGTCCCGCTCTTTACTAACCTTCTTAGAGGTTTCAGTTTCCTCAGACTCCTGTTTATCGGCTTCTTCAGAGCTATTTTTCTCGGCTTCTTCAGACCTCCCCCCTTTCTCACCTTCCTCCGAAGAACTGACCTTCTTACGCTCGGCTTGTTGGCTCACGCTGTCAACCTTCTTGTTAGCCCCCTTTGACGAAGAAGAGCCCTCTTTTGTAGTAGCAGTAGCAGCCGCTCCACTGGCCTGTGAGATAAATTACAAACGAATAAACAAACTGGTCAATAAATAAATCAACACAAAACTCAAAAAAAATGACTGCCTGATATTATTATCCTGCCTGACAGTTAACCACAACCACAACACAAGAACAACAACAACGGTTGCAATAACAAAATAATAATAATAATAAAAATGTATTCTACAAGAATGAAGAAGGAGTTAGAAAATGGTTTGCAGTTTTGGAAGTAGTTTTGCGTGCTAAACCAAAAAAAGAAAAAAGAGACTCAATCAACAAAATTGAGAGAGAGGAGACGATGATGATGATGATGATGAAGATGATGATGATGAACAGAAGAATTATGAAGCCAGAAGCACGAGAGATCAGACCGAACAGAACAACTTTTGTCAACAAAAAGTCAGCAAAGCAGTTGGCGCTCTGCGTTGAACAGCCAGAGAGCCCAAAATCCGGGGCAACGGTGGACGACATAGGAAAAAAGCAGACTTTGTTGAGGGAAGAGAGTAGAGATAGAGAGATAGAGAGAAAGAAAGCGAGAGAGACCCCAAAAAAGCACCGTGCAATCATGATGATGCTGATGATGATGGTGATTGGTGATGATGTGATGAGCACAGACCATAACCACCGCCATGCGCCACCACAAAAAGCATCACAAAAAAAATATTTTATTTTGTCACATGGCGTAACAGAGTTGAGGAGTTTTTTTACATGCACTATTAAGTACCTATTGATTGCCTCTGATTATAATTTTAGTTGGATGAATAGGTATGTAATATGTAAAGAAGAAGCTTTAAGTGAAAGAGGATTTTAGGCTAATCTCAAGAAGAAGAAGAAGGCAAGAATAGATTGAAAACTTTAAAGGATATGGGTAGAGAGCTATTTAATTGATAATAATCTAACATACTAAGTACATTTAAATGACTGGATACCTCTGGAGGAACGCCGGCGAGCCTTGATGGACCAGCCACAGCGGGTCGAGGTACTGATCGAACAAATATTATATCATCATCTTCATTGCCATTGCCAGCTTGCGTTCCTTCTGTCCGTGGCTCCTCAGTCTCCTCAGAATACGTAAGTTCCGGGTCGTCTCTCGGGGTTGACATTTTTAGCTTTTTGTTATTTCACCTTTATTTAAAAAAAAAAATAGAGATGGTCAAATTAGTAAAATCCGAGATACGGTAAGTTTTTGCGGTTTACACCAAAGCAATCCAGGGGACTATGGGAATGGGTGGACTCTTGTTATGCATCTGTTCAATGATGAATGGACTAGACTAGAACCTTGTTAAACTATGATGAGTAAAATTGTATTATTATGAACGTTTATTGCACACGTGTGACTTGAAACTAAAGACTCTCTCGCAATCAGCCAAATCAACTACGTTTACAAGCTCCGACAATCCTTCTTTAATGAAATCGTCATATTCCGATATTTGAAGTCATATAACTTGTGTGTGACATGAAGTTGCTAGAGCTAACATCAAGTATTAAAACTAAAACATAACTTGCGAGCTACCGCTGACACCTTAGGCCTTCCTATATATTTAACACTTTCATTCCCATTTTAACAGTCAAAACAGTTAGATTACTTTAAAAATCCAGTTTAAAACAATCTATTGCATTTTTGTGGAGAGGTAGTACTCATAAAACCCCCATCTGACAGTTTTTAGATACGATTCAAAGTGATCCCAATGAATGCCTCATATTACCATTAAACAAGGTAGTGTTGGTCATTAAAGAAGGACCATTCTTTACCTTAGAACAAAAATAAGCAAGTATACTTACAAACTTCTTGTAGACACAGGTACACCAACCAACTTACACACCTGGGTTGACTAATATAATATGGTACCAACAATTATAATAATAATAATAACCCTCCACTACTCCCGTCACTCGTGACTCTTATATTTTTGCAGTTATACAAGTTTTTGTGCTTTTAAAAATAAGCTTGAAAATAGCTATTAGATAAAGAGCACAATATTTAAAAAATATATATATAACACGCATTCACGTATTATTATTAGAATACCAATTTTTTGAAGTATTAATTTCATGGATCATTTCTGTTATCAGCCAGGTTTTAATCCAAATAATTGGAAAAGTCATTTAATCCTATATTGCTAACTTTACAGCTGACTAACTGACATGCCAAAACTATGAATCTCTCGCTCTTCTTCCTCTCTGTCTATTATGACCTCTCACACCAAAATATTGAAGTATATATATTGTATATATACACATATCTATCAATATTTCTTCAACTTAATCATTATTAATCACATACGTACTTCGTACTACTTTTAATGTTAACTACGAAAAACTAAAAGTTCAATACATAAGCGTAGCTGCCGCTACTATAACTGACAACCACAATCAACTTTTTAGTCGTTAGTAATGAGTCAACTGAGACCACAAATTAAGTTCCCACAACCTTCGACCTCTCTTCCGTTTTAGGGAAAGAAAAGATGGCAAAATTAACAAAAAATTATTTCCTTACCTTACTGCTTACTGGGCGGGGAATCGGGATATAACCTTTAACGAGATAACTGATATTAAAAACAGAATTTTATTTTTCTAGTTACACAGAAAAGATTCTCTGGACGGACAGCGAGTGAGCAGGTGAAGAAATGAGCTGAACTGACACACGCGGTCGACGACGACGGCGACTACGGCGAGTCTCTGCTCCTACACACACACATGCACAGAGAGAAGAAGAGCCGGCATATCGGCATGTGAGCTAGCACACGCAAAATATATGGATCCATACCATATCCATATTTTCCTCTACTTCTACTTGTCGTTCGTACACACTTGCGGTGGTGGTGTGGATCTGACTTTTGGGATCTCGGAACTAAATACACAATCACATACATAATACATGCCTAAATATCTATATACACACATCCCATCTGCATTATCCGTAATATCCGTATCGTATCCGTATCCGTATAGGATACGGGCGGAGGAAGGAGTGCAAAGGGTGCAAGAGTGGATATTGATGGATGAGGATGAAGATGATATGATTGCTACTAATAAATAATAATGCTTTATGCATAAAATCATGGTTGCATTTGCATCGCATGCATTCTAACGTTGTTGAATAAAAGGAATCTTCTAAATATTATACCTATATAGATTGAATAATAATATTATGCATAGTTTGCAAATCCACTTCTGCATTGGCATCCACTTTTCCAGTAGTATACATGATATATATATTACATTACTATTAACGTGTGATTACCTATGTATGAAGTATGAATTTTCAAATTTGCAATATATACTATTGTTTTTGCACCTAAAAAACAGTTGAAATTCTGATACGCGGTGTCTTCATTAATTTTTTTCAGTCATTCTACAGGTACCTTTTCTTTTAATTCCTTAGTTCGTTTTTCACCCATATTTGTCAACGACAACGGTTAAAAACCGTTACTGCTTAATTCTTTTCGTATGACACTGTGTATCATGTGATACATCAATCTATTCAATCTACAGCTATTTGAACACTGACTAAGGTGGTGAAATAATTTTGAAATGCCACGTAACCGTTTTAACGGTATGCTGATTTCAAATTTTCAAATTGTTGGTACAGGTTAAGTGAGGTGTCAATCAACAGGTATTTGAAGATTGATCAATATGGTGACAATTTTGAAATGCTACTTAAACCGTTTTAACGGCATGACATTTCGAACCTAAACACGTGTGATTTTCTGGCGTTGCAGAACAACAGCTAGAATTAGTCATGTAATGCATGTCTGTCTGAGAGATCATTTCCTCTCATCCTCATTTCATGTCTCTCGTGTTACGTCATTTCGTAGCATCTTATTCTGAGGCTATCTGGAGTTACTAATTAATTAGGCTTTTTACAGCCTTCTCGTTTTATGAACTTTTGCACGCGTGTGACGTATTATGTGGAATTAAAATGTCGGCTGAGAGTAATTGAGAGTCATAGTCGCATCAACTATGTTTGAAAGCTCCGACAATCTTTTTTTGTTGTTGAAATCATCATATTCCGATATTTGAAGTCATATAACTTGTGACATGAAGTTCCTAGTGCTAACATCTTTCAAGTATTAAAACATAAATTCCGAGCTTCCGCTGACTGACACCTTCGACCTCTCTTCCTAACACTTCGACCTAACACTTTCGTTCTCATTTTAACAGTCAACAGTTAGATTACTTTAAAAATCCAGTTTAAAACAATATTGCATTTTTGTGGAGAGGAGGGCGTACTCTTAAAAATCCCATCTGACAGTTCTTTTAACTACGGTTGAAATTCAAAGTGATCTCCAATTTATGCCTACTACTACTACTGAGTCTTGATTAATTTTTTTCAGTCATTCTGCGGATTATTAGAGAGAAGTCTGGGATTCATATAATTTATACAATGCAAAATCCTATTACGAGAGCTATTTCACTCTTAATTTTATAGCGTTTGTGATTATATACGTATAGATAGCTCAAATCAATTGTTTTTTTGTGAAATGCTGTATTCGTCCCATGCAATTGCAAAATGCAGATTGCTTGTTATACGGCCACAACGGCTTGGTGGTCCTGTTCCTGTAACTAACTTTACAAACACAACATCAGCGTCAATTCCCTCCCCTCTACTTCTCCAGCCCTGGCTCCTCAAAATATGTTCAGGGGAAGGTGTCTCTTC
>JAANSN010005784.1:0-11729 GCA_036850665.1 Dicranocentrus wangi
ACAATTTTAAAGTTAGTTGAACTAAGCATAATCAACTAATTAGTTGTTATTTCAACTAACCAACTATTTCAACTAACGGGTCAACTATACAAGCCTGTTATGATGACATAAAAAGAGTGTTATAATAGAGCATGACGTAATATGAGATTCGGGATTCTGTATGCATTTTTACAAGTTGTTGCAATTCAATGACTGCAAGAGCTGCAATACCTAAATACTGTAATAAATGGAACTGGCTGGAACACCGAGTATGTAACGAAAAATGAAAAACTGAACAATTGTTATACGTTTTTATTTATTACCAACTTCGAGTTTGCCAACCGAAAAATACTGTATTTAATTGTCGGTATCAGTCCGCAGTTCACGCGGAACTTTCTTTCTGCTCACGTCAGTCATCAGTTTTGAAAAATGTGTTATGCTTTCATAGATAAATGCCGAATATTTTCTTTTACACTTAAGCCAATTAATTCATATTTAGTTAACTTTAACAGAACTCCCCTTCATTTTCGCAATGAAAACGCTACATCGCTTTACATTTTTACAAATGGTTGGCATCCAAAGCAGCAATCACTTCCTCCTTTGTTACTATCAATGAAATTGCAATTAAGAAGAGTCGAAAGCTGGTACACGTTTCAAAGTCGTAATTATAATTTTGACAATAGCAGTACTGGAGAATCCCATGCCACGTGACAAAAGCACCGTAACACCTTTGCCAAAATAGAACCACATGTGGATCAACAGCAAAGAGAGGCATGTCCTGGTCCTGGTGGTATAGAAAATATACACACACAATGACATGACATGTATTACGTTTTTAACTTTTATCCAACTTGAAAGCTGCGACGTGACTAGGCAATTGAAAGTTTGAACGTATACACTTACATTCTCCTCATTTCTGTACGCAATCCATCCCCCAACTATCGAGAAAATTATTGTGATTCCAAAGATTAGCCAGAAATATTTCGACGCTACACCTACCACCCAGTACGTCGAGGTGAGACAAAGACAGAGAAAAATTGATAATTTTGGAAAAGTTGGAAAGACATTGTCGTACTTGGCCACCCCGCTCATGTACAACAAGCCGGTACAAAGGTTGCATATGTCAGCTATTAATGTCTTTCCAGGGATGTCCATATTGAGGTGAAGCCCTCGTTGATATGCGGTTGACAAAATGAGGGAGGTGGCACACGCCACGAGGAGGAATCGAAATGGGATCCGATCTTCTGCTTCTCCATGATGAACAGCATTCATTTTCTTGTAATGAATGAATAAAGGAATCCACTTGTTTAGGGCAAATTCAGACAGAGCACTGGCCTTGTATCCTAATCATCCTTTCCTTTTCATCTTACAATCTTCTGCACATTTGACATTTAGCATTTTGTGTCATGATCTCGTGATGAAAAGTATATAGGATATGCCTTCCTTCCTACGCACACTTTAGCCATCGCGTATTCTAAAAAAATCTTTTACACTACACCGAGGTAAGCGAAATAAATGAAAAGTAGAATTGTATAGGTAATAGGCCTGCCTAGGAATACAAACAAGCTTCTACCTGAACAAATCAAATTATTCTCAAGTAGCAGAAACCAATAATGTTCAATTTGCAAGATGTCGTGTTTACGGGGATCTAAAATATATTGAATTATTTATGTGTTCAGTGCTCATGTATCTTCAACATGACATTACTTTTACTTTATGATTCGTGAGCACAAGATTATATAGTCGACAAGAGGACAAATATCTGGTAAGGACTTATTTTGCTACTTTCCATGTAACCACAGGAATACCACACGAGATGGAAGGGTTGAGTTTTAGGGATACGGCACAATATTATTTTACCCTTTACCCGTACATACATGAATCCGTAAAGAATTTCGTAGCTACCATATATTTTTATTCACATTACAACACAACACAAGTAACAGAAAAGCATCTCGACAAGAAAAACTCATTCTGGCTTGGGTATTATAAGTTAGTGAAAATGTCACCAAATGGCTTCCCTTGTTGGCGTAATTACAACAACATTTCAGGTTACGCCTCTGACTTCTCCAATTCATCTTGGTAATGATGTTATGAGAAAACAGAATGTTATAGAAAAATTATTGGTCAGAATTATATGACTTTGTAATATGACCACAAAAACTTCTCATGATTGTAGTTTGAGTCGACTATGGACCCTTTTGTTAAAAATAATGGGAATAAACAAAACCAGAAATTGTGTGATGTTTACAAAGTTATGAAGAAGCCATTTTCATTTGACCTTAAGCGAGTTTAATGAGGGACTTTGTAGAAGAGGCATAAATTGGTATATCCCCATTTTTCTGCTAGCAACCTCAAAGAGAAAACAAATTCACACGCTCAATAACACACCCTTCATATTCCCCATCCAAATTTGGTAGGCTTCCTGCTTGCTGAAAGGTAAAAGGGAGTATTATGAAAGGAAAGCTGTGTAATAGAATCATGTGCTTGAAATGAAAAAGACCAGAGAAAAAGTATTCAATGATGATGATTGATGATGATAATATGAATGTTCAAGACGTTGTGAATCCCGTTCTCATATTATACCTGTATTATTAGGATTTTTTCAGAAAACTATTCCACGACTATGTTTGCAATTTTTATACATATACGTCAAACATGGTGTGCAATGGATTATGTGATAAGTCCAAATAGTACGTTCGATTTTGAAGAAATAATCAAAATTACAGTATATAATTACGTACGTAATACAATTCCTGGATATTCTCGAATTCTAACATAAATATCATTTTGCCCCAGTTACGTTATCACACTTCTCTCACCGTTTGCAAGTAACAGGAAGTAAAAGTCAGGAAAGTGTCGTCAGATAACGCGTAATATCCTCCCCTCCCACCCACATACATCCAATGCTTCAATGCTTAATCTTCCCCCTGCTTTTCACTCCATTCTCTGATAATCAGTATTGTTACTTTAGGCTTCCTCCTGATCATCATTATTCAGGTTGGATGGTGGTTCATGTCCACTCAACAAGTTACGCAAGATTGGAGTCTCTTCTTCGGCAAAAGCTTCTAGCGGTTCTCCCACTTCAAGAGCAGGTGATGGTACTGCTCCGTCGACTTCATTTGCCACTCCTGGTTCATGACCATTGTTGTATTCAGGCTGATTGTATATCTCTCCGAAAAGGTCTAATGGTATTCCTAGATCCCCTTCCCCTCGGCCTCCTTCCCCGGAAGCTCTGTCAATAAGCACAAGCACTTCATCCAGGTGAGTTCCCATGTCCCAGTTGAAAATTTATCCCCGCATTGGCAAACAAATTCCAGAGATGTTCATCCAACTGAAGATTGTGCAAGTGGAACCGAATCCTTCGCAGTAACGTAGTGTAGTACACCAGTCTCTTTCCCGGTTATGCCCAGTCCAATATGAGTTTGGGTCCATTTTGTTTAGCTTATCTCTAAAAAATAATTAAAAATGTAAATTAATTAATTTAACTAATGTAATAAGAGTGATTTACCAGGTACATCAATTATGTAAGGTGTGCTGTATATATGCTTGTCCGTATAAAAAATGCTTGTTACCTCTGTACTATTACTATCTGTTGGGAACACCAACACCAGTAGAAGAATGAATAAGAACTCACAATCTTTGTTAATTATAATATCCCCGTGCATTTATAGTTTCACTTTTGACTTTAACCAACTTCCTGGAGAAAGGCTCAACTCGATCTGAGTACGAATACGGTAATGGGCTGACATATATATGCACTAGTTCATCGTGTGTGTCCAGATGCATGCACAACACAACTCATCTCATTTTGGTTCACTCTTCGTCATAATATGATAATCTTTAGAAGCGACTCACATCGAAAAACATGACAAGATAACTTGTGACCACAGCAAGTTTCATACGAACTTGGAATGGGGCACTGTGAGAAACTAAAAGGGTGATAGACAGAGCAGAGACTGGGGTTGCGTTGCGGGTGTCCTCACTCAACATCTACGAAAACTTGGGAGTACACTACACTCCACTTTCACCGATCCATCCATCATCCCCTCTTGACTTTGCTTTAGGTAATGCAATTTTCATTAGATTAGGTCGGGGAGATGGAAAAGTGAAACCACACGGCACTCTACCTATACATATAAACTTATTAGGAGCAGAGCTAATGGACAAAATTAACACTCAAATGATATTATGTGGGTTTATACTTATTAATTGCGAGAGTGGAATAGGGAGGTATGTGGTTTTTTTTGCACCATACATCCAACGAGAGCTTATACTACGCATCTGAATCAGGTATCGTATTAATGAAACGCAATTAACTTAATCAGCTCACGTTCCCCTCAATTGACACGACCCAGTTTCACAGCTAAACCAGCATTTATTACGGTAACCTCGACATTTTTGGTGAAGATGTGATCATATTGGGGCAAAGGTATACTACTATAATTATATGAATCAAATGGCGACGCATAAAAGGGTTCTTTTATTTAATCAGTTGTCAGTTCATATCTAAGATTTTATAACTGTTTAGTTTATAACTAAAGTACAAATATGATAAAGTACAATTTACATGTTTTCCGGTAAATTAATAATATGTAATATAACGGAAATTAGAATCATACCAACCCCTTTACTTTACAGAAAAATTCAAGGAACGAATCAAAATGAAAAAATATTGAACAATGCCGCTATGACTTTAACACGAACACAATAGATTACCTATACTATATTATTTCTTACAAGACGAAGTTGATATTACAAGAAGCAATAAGAAGCCCAATTTTATTAGTTTCAAAGTTTCAATACCTACTCGACAATGACAATAAAGTTCAATCTGTACTGGCAATAAATTCTTGAAACTAATACTTTTAAACATGTAATAACTAAGGTTGCATAACTCTGTTCTGGTTTGAAGTGTGTGTTTCATTAAATATATATCAATGGGTGCAATTGTATTATACATTCATAACGTATATACATGAAATTGATATATACATATACCTAATTTACATGCCTATGTAAATACTTTTTTTCTCAAATTCTACTTGTAACATAGTGTATGTGTACTTGTGTACATACCTATATTATGTTGAATTGAATGACATGTAGTGATAGTGGAGCGATATACAAGTAAATGTAGCAAATGTGTCGCACAGAAAGGGACACAATTGTGTTGCTTTTTACTTTTACTTTGTACTTACTGGTGCTTCAAGACAAGACAATCTATGACTAAAACTAAATCTAGATCAACACTAATCAACAGGCTATGTGCTAAATTAAATTACAAATGGCTCTTAATTATGCCACGAGACTTTGTGATATGCATTACATTCTTGTGCTGACGTCTATATTCATTACCTATAGGGTTAAATAAATGAATAGCTAGCTAATTGGGCTGAATAAAGAATATTGAAAAAAACATTGAAGATTCGGCATGTTTTCAACAGTTATACTACTCTAGTTATTAGTACACGTATACATAAGAAATTATTTATGTGACTAATTGTGTAACCATAACCTCGTCTCCAACCCGAAACATTCTTCCGGATAAAAGGTTAATTATTTTTCCCCATTCCCTTCCTTGCCTGTATGCAGGGTGCATTCTTCATCTTCGTCCAAAATCTCAGACGAAGGCGAACTTGATTCGTGCTCAAAACTAGGAGATTCGCCATGACGTCCTTGTCTTTGTCTCTCTGAAACTCTTCTCATCCTTTGGACAACTGCAAAAGCAGATGGACCAGGTGGTGACATCCCATGTGATGTGGAGGGGCCTGCACATTGCCCTAAGAATCTGTACGTTGGCAAAGTGTAACTGCCACTGTCGGAGGAAGATGACCTTGGTGTCGGGGTTGCTGGTCGAATTGGCTCCGGAACCACAAAATGTAAAAGTTCACTTGGTGATGTTTGAACCTCCTGTTCTGTTGCTGGTACAGCTGAATCGGTAGTCCGTTCAATAAGGGCAAAGAGTTCGTCCAGGTGAAGGGTCATTCGTTCTGGGAAGTTGGTTTCATTGTTTGCCAAAAAGTGGGCAAGAAAGTCAGACTCCGTTTTGGAGTGGTTCAAACGGGAACGGGCTGTACGAAGAAACTCATTACACCAGTCTCTGTCTGGGTTTTCCCCTTTCCAGTACCAGTTTGGATCCATTGAAAATATTGAGGAGAGGTCAAATCCTAAATTCCTGAAAGTGTATATCCAATAGCCGCTGCTGTATGCACTTTAGGAAGTCGGTCTCTTTAGTGAATGCTACTTACAAATGAATGTATCCGGAAACAAAATAATTTCATGGCAGTCACTAGCTTCCGGAAAATCCCTACTCCTTCTGGAAAAGTCTGGAGCTGAACTGAGCAGCGAAGAAGATTGTGCGTTGGAATAAGTAGCATAAAATGATTACATTCACTTCACTTCACTTGCAGTTTCCAGCATGACTTTTCACAATGAAAAAGCAGGATAAGTACCTACATACTTTGTAATATGAGTTGAATGCCTTGAATGGCATTTTTCACAATTCTTTCAATTCAACAAGTATTGTTGCTATATATAGATATAGTACATATGACATTCTATATTAAGCATAAAACGCAAAACTGAATTATATTAGCTGTCATTATCCCACATAATTGAAGTAGAACTATGGGCCCACTTACTCCACCTTCACTTTCGCATCATTATTTTCAGCTTCATCGGCATCTAGAGTTGTCCCTGGAGGCATCACCAGGCCTAATGCCCCCACCTCATCGTCATCGACAACTATTATCTCTTCCGATAGAGGTGACACTGACGCGGAACACTGCTGTTGAACAGCCTCCCCAGAAACTGGTCTAGGGTCGACGGGCACAAACGCAGAAGGTCTGTCAAGCGGTAGTAAGATAGGTGTGTATGGTGTAGGTCCTCCAAAGTTTTGTCGGTAATATTCCAAAGGGTCAGGCCAGTACCTTGCCCATGGGTGGAGTGCGACGGGTTGTGTAGGAGGTCCCAATGTTGGTTGCGGCATGCCTAAACCTTGTGATTCTAACCGCTGCTGATCCCCTTGACCTCCCGAATCTCTATTGGAATCACTTATGGTACGTTCAATCAGCTCCAGAATTTTGTCCAAGTGGGTGCCCATTGTGTTTGAAAAGTCTATGCCTATATTGGTAAAATAACGGGGGATATCAGCGTCTTCTGGGAGTGAGCTAATGAAATCGCGTATTATCTTAAGAAAGTCGATGCACCAATCCCTTTCGGAGTTTTCCCCCTTCCAGTACAAGTTTGGGTCCATTTTAAATCCAAATCCAAAACAAGTCAAATCTCAGAGTGAAAGAATCCAAAGCTGAAATGACTCGCCGACAGGTTTGAAGCTAAAGCTGAACTGAACTAAGAATGGCAAGTGCCACCAACTATATTTCCAAAATATGTTCTCAACTCAACATAACTGTGAATTTAAACTTTCAGACTCGGAGTAAAGATTATAACATTAGGAATGAGGGATTAGAAGAAACTCAACATTATGGAACAAGGTGATGTTTACATGTGAATAATATGCACATTTAACAATTCCGATGACAGCGACTTCGATTATTTCGTCTTCACATTCATTTCCATTTAGTACTCTCAACAGATTTACAAGGGCTATTGAAAAGCGTATTAAGTCGACAGCACAAGAGCGCTGCCTTAGGTAATCCTAATTTCCTCAATAAACGACGGCAAATTTAAATCAAGTAGGAAGTTCACTTCCTCCTTGTGATTTCTAAAACATAATATCCGCATTACTTTCGTTTTCGTTTCTCCAAGATGAACATAGACATGTTGGTGAACCCGTAACGAAGCCGAGTACGACTTTGATTACTTTTTAATAACATTGTTTGCCTTCGTTTTATCTCTTGGTTTTATACTCAGTCTGCCTATAAGACTCCAGACAACTGAAGAAAGAGACATAATCGTATTGTGCCATGTGAAAACATGAAAAAATTTAAGCGCTTGGGGACTATAAGCTCAGTATTACACACAGGCATTTTATTTTATGCATATTTTTTAGATTAATCTACAACTCAAATATTCACAAAACATATGGGTACTCGAAACTCTCAGGTTATAATTAACCAAAGGTTAACGGTTAAGGTTAATAATTTAAAATGTTAACCTGGTGGTTAAACTGATCGGTTAAGTTTGCCATGTTTTTTATAAGGGACAGAGTTTAACCGATTTTATCCCACTCCAAAGCAGATTATTCACTGGGTTATACCCGTCACATGTTATATGCGGACAAGCACTTCGTCGCTCAAGTTGTCACTCGGTTAAAGGTTATGCTATAATAACCTATTACTGGGTTAAACTAAGGCATGTCGAGTATTCCCATAATGTATCCAATTCCATAATTTTGTATGCAAGCCAAACTTTCAATACCGCAGACATAAGGATGCTACCTGAATGCCTTGAAATGATAACAAAATGTAAAATATCTTCAGTAGGTATAATTGAATCAGAAATAAATTGACAGTGTAATTAAATACACGCAGCATTAGACTTCAAGTAGTGAGTAGCAATGTCTTTTTGGCAAACCATACATATTTCAGGGAACTCTAATTTCCTCTTTGTTGCTGCAACAAAATGTAACATATTGTCAAGTGTCCCCCAAAACAGTCTCATATGTTACCAGGAATGCTATATATATGTATTTTGTTCAAGTTCAATGAAGTTATAGTCACCATTGTCCCCTTTGAGTGGAAAGTACGACTGTTTCCACTGGGTTTTGTAAAATTTTATTAAAACGTAATCAGATCGAATTATATTTGACTCTCACCACTAGCGAACACGATTCGAAAGCGATATAGCAATATAACAACGAAGTATTAAAATACCGAAATAAGGCATCGGCATCGCCCTTTCAACTGAATTTAACAAATTGATTATATATTTAGTATACTATTTCGGTTTATAAAATTATATGCATCTATCATAAACATTCATGTCATGCAACACCATACCGTAGCATTCACACCATATAGCAAGTAAGGAAGTAAGTACGTACAGGGTTTCCTTATAGCCATAGCTATTTCGTATTATTCGTAGGCTGTATAGGTAATATATTGCCTCTATTGTTTTAATATGGCCTAAATAATATAACATTAGCCTTGTTCAGTCACAATAAACTGACACTGGGGTGTTGCCGGATCACTCATACCAGAGTGTCTCAATGGGAATGTTTGGTAATGCAAAACTTTCACCTTGAGAAAGCTCCCGTTCACTACAAATATGTTCGAATAAAATATTAAAAACAATAAAATTACGCGGATACAGAATTTTATGCACAGAGAATGCCAATCTAGATCCTACGTCACGTCAGTCACACTTTCTGTATACAAAAACTGGTCGTGATTAGGCATTTAAAAGTTTAATTAAAGCGAAATTTCTGTGAATATAGCCAGATCACCTCCTTGCTGGCCTCTTCATTCCGACACGAGCTAGATATTGAAAGACGATGACAATTTCTTTGAAATTTAAATTTACATGGAATAGGTATGTCGCTGCACACATAATCTTGACAAGCCATCTTGAATGAACCACGTTAATTAAGATAGGCCAAATGAAACTAGTATAGACAGTACAGACAGAGGTGAGTTTGCAAGTTATATTTTACTATTGATAATTATCATTAGTGAAATCAGCTTTTCTCGTTGTGTTGTGTGTAAATGTCAAAATATTTCTTCGAATATTTACGCAAATAGAATATACCAGTTGTTACAGGAGGTATTGAAATATATTCACTGAAATAAACTAAAACTCCTAAGTCACCAAAAACAAGTAATTAACATAAGCTACAGAGTCCCCTTCTGCTACATTCCTTAATTAAAGCCCCCGATAATGAGGTACAATATTTTAAAGGTATAACATATTATATCTGGTACATTTATACTTGATCACGATCTGATTCTTCGTTTAGGCATGTAAAATATTAAAGCTACCAGCTAGATTATATAACAATCGTCTATCTACAATATGCAACAATATATTTTATGAAAAGATTTAACTGTTTTCATTTATCAATAGTAATTAGTAATAGTTCATCCTGCTATAAGATTAGAAATCTTACTAGGTGGTAATTTATTTAAAGAGCCTCAGCTTACTTCTGATTTCCCTTTTGCTCCAACAACAAAATGTCTATTATCCTACTAAAAACAAACCCAAACATGATCAATGTAGTGTTGCTTTCTACAAAATTGCTTGATCCAATCTTCGCTTTGAGTGGACCACATGATCTAATTTCGACTTTTTCTCTCCGTCGGGTTATATATCCAGTCGAAGTTTTTGCCATTTGTAGCACCTCAAGGGATGTCGAGTAAACTCGAGCTTGGTGTCCAATCGCCCGTAAATGAAGTCCATAATCTGATGGACCAGCCGCCACCGCATACATTTTGAAAATCATCGGAAAATCTGTTTTACCCGAACAAATTTTAATGATTAAATATGAGAACATTGTTTCGCCAAGAAGTACAAGGAGCGCTGTTGTAGCCACAATGGTGGAGTGAGACTTATTGAAGTAATTATTTAGCAACTGCAAAGATCGGTACCATTTCAACTCAAATTTGTGCTCAATGGAAATTTTGAGTCTTAGAAAGTTGAGAAGCGTTGTTTGGCAAACACATCCAATTAGCACTTGCACAACTGACGAAATCAGTGGTCGCAACCAGGCTAGCCATAACATCCAGTTTGCAACGGATAATGCAAACCGAGAATACCAACATGAGTGCCATCCATCAGACTGATGATCCCCATGTTCAATGCACCATGGGGTAATTGAGGATGCAAGGTTTGCAGGAGAGCAAGGTAGAAGAAAAACTCCGATTGGCATAACCCATGGCGTTACTCTCTCAAAGATCACAAAGAGTTGGCAAATTATTTTGTCCATGTATTGGGGCCGGGCAACTCGCCTGAAGGTGGAATCTATATTAGCCATAACCAAGTAGCCACTGAATTATTCACATTATTTACAATTTAGAAATCAGAATCATGCAATTTCTGAATTTACTATGAATAGGAATTTATTTTCCTTTACCTTCCGTCCATTTCTTTTCCACGTCCATCAATCCATTGAAAAATTCAAGGCATTGTTGACCATTATCAAGATAGCTGTGTAAAATAATTGCACTAATAAAAGAACACACGACAGTGGCTAGAGGAAAGGCTGCCGCAACGAAATTTTTGTTGACCTTGACTTGAGTGTTAATTGTAGGAACACTGAATAGTCCCATCAGTATCAGAATTACAATCCAAATTTTGCACCCTCGTTTACTATTTGACACAAATAGCAACTTTTTCCCTTTGAGAAAGTATAATTGACCTGGGATGGGGAATAAAAGGGCGTGGGCTGTTTGGAGTGTCGAGTAAAACCCAAGTTGGATCAGCATTGCGTAGCTGTTGAAGTCCAAATGTTGCTCATTGCGCATTTGGTGGAGAATAGGAATGGGTCAGGTCACTTTATACTATCAACCGCAACTGTCAACTCGTGGGGTGTTGTGCCAACTACGTTGTGCCGAAAATGACAAAGAATAACTGAAGTTTATGAAAGTGACTGAACATTAGCCTCCAAACTGTACTGACGGAAATACTGTCATATAGTCATGGTCAAATTACATATAGGAGCAGTTTGGTTCGCCATGGAGCTTGAATCAAGTAAATAAATAAAGTACGTTAAGTACAATAAGAAAGCTCGCTGAGTACAGAGAAAAAGTACGTAAAGTACTAAGAAAAGTACGTAAAATACAAAGAAAAAG
>JAANSN010005785.1:0-11727 GCA_036850665.1 Dicranocentrus wangi
AGTGAATGTAAATTCCCGTGCCATGCAAAGTTTGCTCCACCGATCCCTTCGTTTTCCCAACTTGTACACCGCTCCCGGGTGGGCCACTGCTGAGGACAAAAGAGCTGCAGACAGGGTACATGCAATAATGACGCTCGCCAGTAATGGTAGATTTTGGGCGCTTCCATGGATTATTAGGTGGTAGCTGCTTGACACGCATTGCCCCATGAGGATGCTCAAGAAGATGGGAATTAGATATGTCTTGTGACCTGAATTGTAGCAATTTATGAGTAGCTGGACTTCTCGATAAGCAATTGCCAAGTGCTTGGTATTCCTGTGAAATCTACGAATCCCTGATTGAGTTTCAAACACGGTCTCCCCGTTCTGCCTAATATTTTCAAGCAGGTTTCAATGTGAAATATTCATTCACGAATCACAAAATCTCTTTAAATTTTACATTCCTCTCTCGCGTTTCATTTAATAAGACTTACTCCTCAAGTGCAAGCAGCATACTCCGGAACCAGAATATGGTCAAGATGAAGTGCACCAAGATTGTAGTTATGAAGTATGCCACATGTGTGTACCACACGTGAAAGCTCAACAGACACAAGGCAAATTTTCCAGGTATAGTTACGCCCAACCTTGGTACGAAATCAGTCAGAAGACAAAAGGGATTGAAGGCTGATGCTGGATTTTTTACTGCTGAAATTGACGTCGACAGGAGACTCAAGTAGCATAGTTTACGAACCGCATTTAACATCCTGGGGGTATGAGAGGATCGCGTAGCTGCTAAATAAATAAAGAATATTAAAAAGGCAGATGCAAACTCTCCTTAAATGATTTATTTAAGTGCGTGCGTGCTTTACCTTCACATTTTTTCCCGACATGGTTTTCCTCGAACTTGAGCAAACTGTTTAGCATCCACACGTACTCGTGCGAGTGGCATTTTAGGAACCAAATAGAGGTCGTCCCCAATCCACAGTAGCCCACGAAGAACCGGTAAAATGCCTGAAATTCTTGGCTAGTAAAGTGCTGGCCGAGGTACACATGAACAAGGAGGGAAATTCCTATGAAAATTTGGAGAACAAAATGGAAAGATCCAGTATTTCTGGAAGGAATCGATAGTCTGAAATTTCCTTTTGATCGGATCCCATCTGTATGGATAAGGTCGACGAAGTACACCTTTTGTAAAGCTTTCAAAAAACTTGATTAGTTCTTGGAGTGTACCAGTAGCGTCCAACATGTTCGGAAGTTCAAGAAATTTATGTTGTATTGTTGTAATAATGTAACCAATATTTCAGTTCTGCAAGTCACGCGACACTGCAAACGGGGTGCTCAGTCGACTTGTGCAGCGTATGTATTTTGGACTCACAGTAGATTATGGAGAAGCACGGACTCTCGTAATAAAATATTGACTCTAAAAACTTTAAGGGCTCACGCATATTAATTTTCCTTTTATTTTATCACCGCTTTCATAAGCTTCAGCATGTGCTTTTCTCGAGTTCGGTGTGGAATGATTTAAATTAAGAAAAAGACTAGGAGTTGCACTTAGCCTGGGGTTCAAATCGATTTTGAGAAATAGCGTTGCATTTTTTAATATCCTTTTCTTTTTTATCCAATCTTCAATATAATATACCATAAGATAAAAAAAACACTACTTACATAATTTTAAGGTGAGAACGGTTCGGTAATTGGGTATATTTCCATTGCTGGTTTTTTCATCATTTTATTCAGTAGTACAAATTGTAAGATATTGTCATTGTTGTCAATAAATGTTTATTTATTACAATTCGTTAATGTACCAGCAAATACACACACGCGAGATATCTACCGAGGTTGCTGGTGTTGTTGGAAATGGAAATAGCATGGCAGAAAAAAATGAAACATGAACTTGTGTGATACTTGTGTGAATACATTTAAAAGTGAAATTGGGGTGAGTTTTCCCTATTTGGTTTAAGGGAAACTTGGTTATATCCCAATTGCATAATATGTGTTTAAAATGTCGATATATATAATCCGATTTTCTTCCAAGGATCTAATACGTGTGTGAATACATTTAAATGTGAAATTATGGTGAGTTTTCCCTATTTGGCTTAAGGAAAACTTGGTTATATCCCAATTGCATAATATATGTTTAAAATGTCGATATATATAATCCGATTTTCTTCCAAGGATCTAAACTACAAATTTACTTTTGGTACTTTTGGTGTCGTTTAAAATTCTTCATACCTTACACCTTACTGGACAATTTTCCCCAATTGATATTCATAGGGGACAATACATGTTCACCGAAAAGCTTTCGATTTTCCTATATTAGCTAAACATTTTGCAAGGCCAACTAAAAGCGCTTAGATATCTAGTAAAACCAAATTCAGAACACAATTCATGCACAATTCTAAAACAATGATGGGGCTAGTAGGTTCAAAATAGTTGTCGTTCAAATACTCAATTTTGACTTTCTGGAGTGACCTCCAGAAGCGACGACTCCAGCCAGCAATCCTCCTATTACATACAAATTCCCTCGCCATGCATATCTTAATCAACTGGTCCCTTCGTCTTCCCAACTTGTACACCGCTCCGGGGTGGGCAACCGCTGCCGAGAGGACAGCCACAGGGATGATGCACCCGATCATGGTGCTCGCCAACAATGACAGGGTTTGATCGCTTCCATGTCTTATCAGGTGGTAAATGCTTGATACAGTTTGCCCCATAAGGAACGACCAAGAAAATGGGAATTATGTAGCTCTTGTGGACTGCATTATAGGAATTAATGAGGAGCTGCACTTGTCGGTAGGCAATTGCCACGATTCTCATTTTCCTTTGAAATCTACGAACTCCGGATTGAGTCAGTAGAACTTTCTCCTGGCACATCCTACATTTACAAACAGTACATTTGTTAATGCTTTTGAATTAATAATGGCAACAGTTTTTACGGGATAGAAGACTTACTCCTGAAGACCAAGCAGCATGCTCCGAAACCAGAAAATGGTGAGTATGAAGTGAACCAAGAGAGTGGTCAGGTAGTAAACAACCGGAGTATACCACACGTGAAAACTTAGGATAGCTAGAGAAAGTTTTCCGGGTATGGTGGCAGACAGCTTTGGTGCAAAATTTGCGAGGAGGCAGAAAGGATTGAAAGGAGTGGTAGGATTTTTAGCCGCAGATATTGCCGTAGAGATGAGACTTAGGTAGGCTAGTTTGCGAACCCCATTAAAAATCCTTGTCGTGCGTGAAGGTCCTGTGTCTGCAGTGCCAGAGTTGCAGTGGTTTAGAATTACTTTTTTATATTAATTTATACGTACCTTCGATTTTCCCTTACCTTGATATTTCTTCACGACAAAGTGCTCCTCGAATTGGAGTAGGCTATTTAGCACCCATACGTACTCGCTCGAGTTTTGTTTCAGAAACCAAATGGAGGTCGTTCCAACCCCACAGTACATGGCCAAGAATCTGTAAAACGACTGAAACTCCTGGATTGTGAAGTGCTGGCTGAGATACAGGTGAAGAAGGAGAGAGAATCCTATGAGAATTTGGAGAGAAAATGGAAAGATCCAGGATTTCTGGAAGGAATCAATAGTCTGAAATTTTCTTTCGGTGGGATTCCACATGTACGGATATGGTCGACGAAGCGACCCGCTGGTTACGCTCTCAAAAAACCTGATAAGACCTTCAAGTGTTTTTGTGGTTTTCAACATGTTTAAAAGGTTTCAGCATATATTTTAAAATTTTGGACTTTTCAATGCCGTACTAGAATGACGAGTGGATTGTAAACTGACAGAAAATCCGCATAATACTCAAAATACCTTCTTGGTCGATTGGCACTCGGTGCGCACTTTTAGTTATCTATTTTAATTAAAAGAGGATGTGCCATTCAGACAGTCCACAAAATATATACTTGCATTTCTATTTAGTATTTTCAAGAGTGTATGTTAAATTAAAGTTTCGATCGTTTTTGAAAATTGTGAACAGCTAGTTTTCAAGCTACTCCAGATTACATTTTAAAACAACCCTCGTGTATCAAGCCAAATAGTTAGCAGAAAAAAAGCCCTGAAAAATAGCAGAATTATATGAAACTTCGATGTAATACCTCTGTGGCTAAATGCCAAAACCCAATTTGTTTTTGTATTAAATTTGTGGAAGGTCAGAAAGACAAATAAATAGCCTTCAGGTGTAAAGAGAAAATAAACTTTTCTTGAGTGCTTGTGCTTACGCGTTATAAATTTTTATGAAGCTCTTTCCTCGCTCTGAGGAATATGGACATTTCGCATTTCGCACTTATGCAAGAATTTCTATTAATCATATTTTAATTTGAAGGTGGATATTTTGATGGATACCATTTGAATATTTAAAAATGGGCCGTTTCGATACCCGAAAATATTGAGCATGACAGGGCACCCGGTTTATAAATTATTTTATCACAGTTCACAGTTTCATATCCATATCTAACCTGTGCCTTTTCGTTGCATATGCAATATATATATTTTATCGATATAATGAAAGAATATTTTTTGTTTATTATGATTATTATTATTATTAGGCTTTATTGCGGACTTCAGCATGAATGTTTCAACAAGAAATCCATATCGTCATGTTAAGGAGAATACAAACATCAGGACAAATAAAATTCAAAAGAGAATATATAATACATGTCATAGATTATGTAAATTGTAAGCCTGTAATTTGAACAGAAGGGAGATACGGAATGACCTTGTGCAAATTATTATTATTCGTATATGTGGATGACGTTTGCCTTTTTAATTTTATAGAAATATTATTCTTAAATCTGACAATTGGAGAAGTTTGTCCTGCAAACTGACAACTTTGCAAAATGTATATAATGGTAACTTGGAATGCTAAAGTCACATTTGTTATGCATCTAGTCTGATATGTCTGACGGTAAGTCCCACTTTTCGTGAGTCTTTAATTTTTCGGTTACTAGCTCTGCCTGGTAGAAATCCATTTTTGTATACTAACAAGCAAGTGGATTTGGAATGTCCCGAGTTCCCAACAAGCAAATGGGATATCTGCCATGCATAATATGTCATGAAAATAAAACACATTGGCCTACACTTTATTCTTATTTCAGAGTAACGACAGGCTTATTTCCGTATTGAGACAAAATCGCTTATTTCAAAATTATGCTATTGGGAAATTATTACAAATTACATCTGAGGGGTTTAACAAGGCAACAAGCATAGATGATAAAGGTGCATGTGACCTAGATTATCCTGCCTATTGCTACATTATGCTACTTCTGAAATTTTTGTTCATCTGCACAAATACCAGAGCCCGGACTCACTAATTCTTTATATAAACAACCATAACAAGCAATGTATTTCATGTGTCCTCGACTATTAGCAAAGAGTTATCACACGGATAATGTAATCTAATACACTTTACCAGAATAATTCACCGGCAATTCGGATTCTAGCACATCTTTAGATTTTCTGTCTCCTAATTTACAAGACTCGTCGTTCTTAAATTTTCTAATTAGGTTTGAGAACTCGGTATTTTCCTGATGATCTGTAACATTATAACAATATAGATTAGGTTGACAACTCTTGCCTGCACACGAGTCTGCAGTATGTCATACAATTTATTGGCTTTGGCGAATCTGTCGCTTGCCTTTCTCTAAAAGAAACCCATAATCCAGCAATAAATATGGATTTTATTCGAACATCACAAGTAACAATTTATAATAAGTACTTACAATTTCCTCGACATCACTGGTGCTCAATATACTCTTTTGTTGCAAAACTGAATACAACTCGTCATTGCAAATGGTTATCTGGATGAGCTTTGGAAGATTTTCGCGGATATGATTCTTTTGCCATTCCTCCATGGTGGAAAGTCATTTCAGAATGAATACTCACGTTTAGACATAAAATGAATAAAAATCCTTGCTGGAAGTAATTAAGTTTTATTGGAAACTATAGCTCAATTTTGACTATGTATTGCTTCCATAGAAAGTACAAGGATTCAGGATTCAATTACGATTTTCTCCTTTGCCTGGTCATGAGGGTATTATTTATTTTTAAAAAAATGCTCTCTTATATATTCATCACGTCACGTCACGCTTATTATGTAGGTCAAACATTTGCATGTTGTGATAACAAAGAATGATGATGCTTTTGGATTAGGGTTATCTTGGTCGTATAATTTGATTCAGTTAAACGAGCTCAGCGCAGTCATAGTTGGACGTAGGTTTATAATTATTGAATCGTAGTTTCATATATATGCCGGCTATGCATTAGAAGTGTAAAACCATATTAACCTTTCGGATTTTATTGCTACCTCTTTTGATGACCGAAATGTAAGAATTTACCTGCATGACCTACATTACTATTATTGACTGAATTACTCATTTTGTGAACTGACTCATCATAATGAAGCAAGCCGGAGGATGTAGGTATTAAAATTGTAAATTACACAATTTATCAGTTCAACAATTGATACCTACCTATGCGATAACAAGACATGATTTAAATTTTGGTTTCACATCTTCTACTATAGATTATATGTTTGAATGAGGCGATATCGGGAAACGTCAAAGTTTCACTGAATTCGGGTTTCATTAGTCGGAATTAAAGGAATTTGAATCAGGTTGGCATGACCTCATTTACACAGCATACTTTTAGGCTTTGTTTGACTTTGACATAAAAAAGTAACAATGGTGCAGTGATTTATTTTATCGCTGCTTCGCATTGACGCTTTATAACCAGGCTGACTTCTTAATACTTGGTTTGACTTCATTTTATTTTAACTTTAGTAAATGCATTATGTGTATTAACTAAATTGAACAACGCAACCATATATATGATACGCATTTGAAAGTTTACTATTTCAGAATATATGTTGACTCTGGTAGGGGTCGTTTTAATGGATAATATGAGAAATGCGGGTGGGAACCCGTTCTTACTGTTCTGTTTCGATACAATAAAGATATCGAAATCGTCGAAATATATGATTTTAGTGAATTGGGGCTGTTATTGTTATTTGATTCACATTATCTACAACTTACTTTCACGTTGACTCTCTATATATCTATACCAAAAACAAAAGCATTACCTAAACGCAATAATATTATGCTTGTGATTCTGCAAACATCACATTGTAAAAATTGATGATTTACAATTAGGTGCCTGTTGACTAAAATTATTGCATTTAACGCGAACGAATTTAATTTGTTCTGCACTGCAAGTGAGCGCAAGGTAAGGTTTTACTGTTTTAGACACCTATACACTCCAGTTTTTATTCCTATCCTAGCTAGGACTATAATATTCAACAGCAACCTATAGTCAGTCATATTTATCAATACCTGTCTCATTCAATTCAATATGATACTCAGCTAGCAATGAATGCACAAGCCACACGCAAATTATGCATGAAAGCTAGCTTTTTGAATACATATGTATAAAAACTAGTTTTTTTAATCCTTCTGCGCCCAATCAGTGTTTGTGTAGTGGAATCATACATTGCATTAATAAAAACTTACATAATCGTTTTTTTTACTCAGCTAGCAATGAATGCACAAGCCACACGCAAATTATGCATGAAAGCTAGCTTTTTGAATACATATGTATAAAAACTAGTTTTTTTAATCCTTCTGCGTCCAATCAGTGTTTGTGTAGTGGAATCATACATTGCATTAATAAAAACTTACATAATCGTTTTTTTTTGCAATTCGGCAAAAAACATTGAATTGCCATTAGTCCTATTACTCCTATTGCTAGCTTGCCATAACACATGGACATACCCGATAATATAATGGTTTAATACCATTTTTACAAGAGTACACAGCACCCATTGTCCGCATTGCATTGATTTGTTGAGTGCGTGAGTGAGTGATGTGTAAGATGAACATTTTCAGACGATCATTTGACCACAACATGCAACAGCCGTCTTTAGACGGGTCTAAATGTTTGCTAAATTCCTAATTCAATTAAAGTTTCGCCATGATTGTATTTCTCTGTGTTGTTTTAGGGTGCTTCATATGTGTTTGGTGGTACCTACAGGATAAACGACGCTGCCTCAAATTTCCTCCAGGTAAGTAAAAAATAAATCTTAACTGATATAGACTCCATTTATAGTTCAAGTAAGTTTACTTTAATTGTTATTAGGACCACCTTGCGTTCCTGTACTTGGCTGTTTGCCATTTCTGCCATGGGCTACCACCCCATCAACCATGTTTGCCAAGTTAATTGCAAAATATGGAGATGTGCTTCACCTCAAATTGGGGATGCTGGACGCAGGCATGTATTACAAACATCTTAAATTTTTGTACCGTTAAAAGAATTGTCTTCATAGGATATTTTTGGTGACCATATCTAGTTGTTTTCAATTCTCATGACTCTGTAAGCGCCCTTCTGAAGCATGACAAAGCAAATGCTGTAAATCTCAAAATGTCGCTGCCCGTGTATGAGCGAAATCACAGGAGGAACATAGGTAATTATTTGTGAAATGCAAGGTTGAGTTTAGGACATATTGGTCCAAAATTGTAAAGGTCATGTCACTTAAACTTTTCTTCAGGACTGGTGATTCAGTAGTGGTTCACCTCACGATGCCATGCGACATTTCACAGAACGAACCCTTCGGGATTATGGTTTTGGAAAGACAGCGTCAATGGATTTCGTGGTAAACCAAGAGTTCCAAAAGTTTATGGCAGATCTAAAATCCCGAATTTCTCAACTCCCTGACGGAGTTCTGCCTAATCGGGAAATGTTTTTTCCGTCCACAATGAGTGTCATATGGAGATTTCTTACTGCTGTGGATTACGACCTTGGAAGTGAGAAGCTCCAACAATTTATAAGGCTCGCGGATAAGACAAGAAAGAGCGGAAACTTGGGGCTTAACGCTTGTATCGCCTTTCCCATTCTCTGGGACATGTTTCCGAGGTGGTCCGGCAAGAATTTACAAGCTGAACTGAATGAAGAGTATCAGTCATTTATAAGTGTACGTACATGTGGTAGCATAAATTACTTTATCATATTGTGTGCTGTTTGTGCTTCAATTAAAAAGGATTTACGAAATACACGAAATCTAGGAAATAATTCGGGAACACAGAAAAACTAAAGCGTATGATGAGGAGTCACGCTGTTACGTGGATGCCTTTCTTGAAAAAATTGAAGAGACCGTCCAAGACGCAAATTCGGAATTTAATGGTCAGCTAAAGTTATATACAATATTTGTAATTCTTCAGAAGCATACGATTTAATTACTGGAATTTTCAGATGAGCAGATTTATCTGTGCTTGGAAGATGCACTGTTAGGTACAATTATCACTGGATAGAATACAAAATATTTCAATCATGCTAATATCATGCCAGCTAACACAACAAAAGATTGATTCTGTTTCAGCTGGAGCCGAGACCAATAGCACCACCATGGAATGGTTTTTACTCTACATGATTCTGCATCCCAATATTCAGAAAAAAGTTCAACACGAGATTGACTCTGAAGTGGGAGAAAAAGAAGATATCGTTATTTCCATGAGAAATAGGTAGGTATTTTATGAATTAAATTTTCTTGAAGTATTTTGTTTGTCCTCCAAAATGATCTACAATTTCACTTCTAATAGATTGCCATACACGTACGCTACTTTACTGGAGATGCAAAGAATGGCAAGCATAGTCCCTTTTACACCTCCGAGAGTAGCCACGGAAGACTTTTATTTTAACGGATACCTCATCAAACAAGGAATGACCCTGTTGGTAAACTTGGAAGCTGCAAATATGGACAACTCGGTATGGATTGACCCTCAAAATCTCAGACCTGATCGATACCTAACGACAGATGGGGCCATTGACATGGAAGTCACTAGCAATTTGCTGGTTTTCGGAACTGGGTAATTCAATAATGAATAAATTTGTTAAATATTATATTGTAATGTTGATTATGAGTTTATAATTAAATTGTTGAATCGCTTTTGATTTCAGGAAACGGGCTTGCCTAGGAAAAAGCTTAGCAGAAACATTCCTCTTTGTCTATTTTACGTCATTGTTGCGAAGCTTTGAACTAAGGAAAGTGCCCGGCGATACCCTGTCTGCAACTCCAAAGCTTGGAATGACGTACACTCCGCAGCCTTTTAGAATTCAGTTTGTTCCACGGAGGAAGAAGCAATTAATAGTTGGATAATTTGGATTCTCTCGAGGAGCTGGAATTGGTACTTAATAACGTGTGACTAGACCATATAGTAGCTTTCTGCCACAATACCTGATTAAATACCTGTATAATAAGTAAATCCGAATAAAGTTTAGGATTACGACAATTATTATTTTTCTTATTGAAACGATACAGGGAAGATTAGCTGCCAGGTGCATTTGATAGTATTACCTACCACAGCAAGTTCATACTAGGTAAGGGAACAAAGTCCATTTACGAGCTGTGGTATTAGAAAATAGACAAGCAGGTAAAAAACGGATTCGGTTCTTGGTTGTAACATCAAGTCATCGATATTATGTAATTTTACCCGAGGCGAGTAATGTGGTCACATTCCGAACGCTAAATTTCCAACTCCACTAAGGAAGGGAACCCTAATAAATATTTTGGTTATTTGGAGAAATTATCGTTATGTTTTGAGTTATTCGCTTTGGTTACGCTACGCTATTTTGTTAATCATATCAGCCATTTTAAAATTACATACATACTAGGTTGATTATGATTACAGTTATCAATGACAATCTTTTGAAGTGATGTGGCCGATCAAACCGACATGACAACAAACAGCGACAGCCGAATTCATTCGCGTGTGATCTCACTAATCGGCATTGGATTATTACTGGTCGCCTTATTACCCTTCCCCTAAACTTTAGCATGATGCTTATACAAATAAAATCTGTAACAGATTAGTGATGTGCCATGTACATTTATATTTAAGAATTATTCAATGCTCAATTGAACGATTTATATTCAATTATTTTTTCTTTACCTCTCTGCTGCATGTCTCTCAAAATTTTCTAATAACTCAGACTCAGAGCAGTCATCTAGGTGCTGCACAGGTTCCCATGTTGTCCCATGTATTAGCTGATCTACAATTGAATTAACAATAACAAACAATATCAATCAACTTACTCTGTCCACCCTTTCCATGTTTTGTAGTAGTATGTGGTCCCATCTTTAACTTGTTTTCCGTCTAGTCATCCACACCACAAAAACGTCTTATTCATCTGTCAAGAGTCACTAAATATTGCCACTACTTTCGCTGACAGTAGATTTCCCCAGTTTTACCCCAGTTCAGTCTGACGTTTTCTTTCACTACTTGTACTGCTAAAGGGACTTGGCAATGGCAACTGGGCCTTCGTCCTCGTTTGCTTTTGTTTCCTGATGGAGTTTAACTAACAGCTTCATATGTACTGTGTCTTCGAAGACTACGACAGGAGCCGTCAGGTTTCTCTGAGAATTTGCTTTCTTTAGGGGTGTAGCATTTTCCTTCCGGGAGCTCGTAGCCGAGACTTCGCAGTCGTTGTTAGAGGGAGTTGGCGAAACGACAGTAAAGATATAGCGTCTAATGCAATACCCTGCCTGCCATTTATATTTCTCTTCCACGAAACAAGTGATTCGTTATCAGTTTAGAGTTGGAAAACGGAATTTACTAAATACTCGAATATAAAGTGTAAAATCAGAGCAAATTCTTTTATTTAACCCGAACTGTATTTATTTGTAGGCAACGTCATTCCCTCCGCCTTTGTTGACTCATGCAAACAACGGAGATGAACTAGATAACTGATGAATGCTATGTTTGCTCCAGCT
>JAANSN010005786.1:0-11727 GCA_036850665.1 Dicranocentrus wangi
TTGGGTTCTCTATAATACAGAGTGCATGTATCGATAATATATGTACATACATTTTGTAGTGAAATATAGTAGTTCATACCACTAACAGATCATCGATAAATCAATAAACCGATTGATACAATTGAAAGTCTAGCCGTGGGTTAAAGTTTCGTTCGGAATATGTCTGGAAAATTCACGCAACACGTGAGCCATATTGGACACTATCGTCAAAGTTTACTTAACCCCTTTTCCAAATCGCTTTTGTATTGGAAATATTGATATCTTAGGCGGATGAGAATGCGAGCTAATTTTTCATTTTCCGCAAGTGTATTTCTGACTCTTTTAAACGCATGAAATTGCACTATGTTATTGTGAAATGCTTGATCGAATGTGTCTGATTTCGTAATAGTTTGTCTTAATGCTATATATTATCACATAATTATCGCTGCATATTATCATATATCCAAAATAGTCTTTAAACATGCTGTCGACATATTGATTTTGTCGCATTTTGCATACGAAATGCTATTTTTATTTATTTCGACTTTTCCAACTCACAATCAGTTATGCGACAATAAAACAGCTCGTTGGCCATATAGGTTAGCGCATTTTAATTTTGTGAATTTAAATTGTATGTATGAAACAATGCAGAAGATCTGCATGCATCTATGGTGTATGACGAACCCGACGAACCTAACGAAAGGCATTTACAAATTGTGATTTACGATCTTGTGCATTTTATAGACGGACTATATGTAAAGTTATATCCATTAAACTGAACATTATCTGGCTCACTTTCAATTACCCATTCATAATTACAACTTATAACTTTATTTGTTTTTTAGGGACAAGTTGGTTTATTGATTGCCTTAGGGTTACAGTGCCATTGCCATCATCAGTAGAAATTCATAATTACTTACCTGAAATAGAAGCACTGGATGCAAAAGATTGATGCTTGTATTGTCGGAAAAGCCACCCGCAGTGTGGACGCGCGTGTCACGTCAAAGAATATTTAACTTAAGCATTCGATGTACTAATAAAGTATACAATGCTGTACAGGATTTTATTACTGCAGCTGGATGGGTGGCAACATTATAACACTTTATAAGGCTAACGATATTAGTTTAACGTACGTTAAAATTAGATCATTAACTTCAACTTACACAAGATTCCACCAATTTGGCATTTCTTATAATATTCTTGCTCTTATCGTGAAATGGGCAAATGTAAGCTATATCGTAATCGTAAACATTTGAATGAATGTGCAAATTTCCTGCTACTTGCGTCACAGGATGAAATAACATGATTGTTTAGAAGATATATTTACATTGATAAATAAACAATAAACATGGAACTTTGAACAAGATATACTAAATACGGTGGACTTGCAAGTAACATGAGGGATGATGAAATCTAACACCAAAACCAAATGGTGTTTTTGAAATAACTAAAATGTTTTACGGATTTAATGGTGTGTTACGAAAGTCACATATTATGAACGTGCAAATTATCAACAATCAGCACCGCTCCAATGAAATGTAAAATAAAGGAAAAGTCAAACGTCAATGTTGACATGTTGACAATTTTTGCATCGGTGGTAGTTACAAAATGGGTCTGCTCTAGTTACAGAGATAAGTAGTATTTCAGCAGAAATTCTGTCGTTGGAGTGCCCCTTCAATAGTTTTTAATTGGTTAATGCTGCAGGAAATGGTTCGACTTGAATAATGATATGACCTTTGGGAACATACAAATCTTGGACATTGTAACACTTTCCCTTAATCCTCTCCCCAATCCAGGCACAAATCGACATCCCACATCCAAACACAACCAAGTAGAACAGTGTAACCAAATTGGAGCTTAATGACAACGCAACATTGTCTTCACGCTGCTGATTCCTACTGCTCGTTCCATATCCAACCTCGATTTTACTCTTGTCAAACCACTGCTTCCAAAACAGGTAAATCCCGGAACTCACAAAGTACTGGAGTCGCCTTTGGACATAGTGTCCTGCATTTTTTGTACTGCCCCAAACCCGAAACTCTGAAAATATTGTGCCATCCCCCTTGTAAACGGGAAGTTGCTTTCTAATCTTAGAGTTTCTCCGAATTTCCGCAAATATGGATGAGACTTTCATCCCGTCTCCAACAAAAGCAGTTTTATTACATTGACCAATCAGACCGAGTACTTGGACTGCTGCGGTAGTTACATTTCTGCTTATTTTCGATGGGACAATATTGTCAAACAATTGGGCAACCTTTTGAGCCTCATCGCTATCAAACATGTGGTTGTTTAGGACAGTTTTGTTATAGCTTGGCTTGGTGAAGGCGTTCCTAAATTTGTAAAACTTTTCATATTCCGAATCACCTAGCTGAAACTTGATCCATTTCACAAACGCGTATTCAAAGTAGCTTCGTTGAGCAACAAGATCTGAGCCCATATTTCCCGAAGTGAACAACCGAAAATCTCCCAAATCCGCAAAGTTCGTCCACATCTTGTGAAATTTCCGGGGTGCAATAAATGTTGCAAAGTTATCTCCTCGATAGGCCGTGTTCAAAATGAGAGCTCCAAAAATCCAAACTGCTAAAAATCCCCGAAGTTTCTTGCTTCTACACATTTGTCCGGCGTAAACCTCCGTGTCCAAAAGTAAGGCTGTGATGGTTAACCAAATGGTGACGGGACTGAGCTCTGAGTTTTGGCGAATCAGCCCCACATTTCACAATGAGCATTATCAACTGCATGAGGATTACAGTGGCAACAATGGTGCTCCCAATGAGGCACCACACAATCGGTTGAAAGGGCTCAAAGTAAGCATAAAAGTTGATGGGATAAGGATTACCATCACATGTGAGAAAACTGTTAGATGAGGTGTCCACCGGCACAAAGTTGGCTGCATTTATGGACCCGTCAATGACAAATATCCAAGGAAGAAAATTATTCAGCCGTCCATACTTTATCCTCCTGGTTTCCGTCATGTTTTGAATAATCACTGACAAAACTACATCATCCAGTCTTGGCATCACATCCAGAACTTCAGAAATTGAGCGAGACTCCAAAATTATGTCTAGTTTTCCATCATCATAAAAGCTTGTGAATATTGGGAGACAATAAGTCAGGCTCTTCCCATCTCCTGTAGATTTCATGTACATACGGTGCATTTCCTCGCGGCAGTTACCCAACTCGGAGTGGTTACACTCGACCGTAAAATCTTGAAAGGGATAAGTGTTCAGGTACATGTACGGGTATTCAAAGAGGAGCTCGGCATCGATCCCTTGAAAATTGCAGAATTTGCACATGAACTTGATTTCTGATGGTGTCCACTCAAATCTCTCATTTGTCAGGCGATAGTACAGTCTGTAGGGGATTTGTAGCGAAGATTTGTGTGAATAAAGCCTGGTGTACACATCCGGGTCGAGCCAGTCCTCTGTTGGCACCTCTTGCCCAGGGAATCCCTCGACCAGGAAGATGTTTAAGGGGAGCTCGCTCAGCGGCATGTCTTCAATTGATTTGGAGTCAGAAAGACGGTGGTCATTGGAAAGAGGGTGTACCTGACTAAATTCAGGTGTTAGTTGTTCGAAAGCATCTCGAAGTTGTTCTTCCACGACCACCCGACCCTGGAGGTCTTGTTGGTACACAAACGATATTGTTTGACATAGTGTCCATCGACCAAACCGTCCAACTGTGGAGTTTCCTAGGGTGCTTTCAAGCAAGACGATAGGTGAATGCAGAAGCGAAGAATGACTCAATCTGTACTTGAAACCAGGCTGGAGCATAATTTCCTGATAGAACAGTACCACATTGTAACAATTTTGAAAATCATTTAACCAGTGGAGATGGGTTAGCACTGATGAGGACCCGTCAATTGTAAGTGGTAAGTCACATAATAATACTGTTAAAATGAGCAGTTCGAATGAGATCCTAATGTGAGACACCATTGCTATGATTGCTACCAAAAATGACATGTGACTGGATCTCGTTACGAGACAATCAAGACAACTGCGATGAGAACCCCGGCTGGGTAAGGGACACGGAAACGGAAAGTGCGTAATATATCGTTTTGCATGGGCATCTAGTAATCAGTTGAACTCAAATACGCCAAATTGGCACTAATTTACATGACAAAAGTGCAATGGATGCAAATTACTTCCTGCAAAACCCGACACGCGTGTCTCCTTTTTGATTTGCGTAATACATTTGAATTTAATGCGACAATAAACCAATTTCAATTGTAAAATGTGGATTACCATTACAAAAGCTTGCTTAGTAAATTATATACATTTTCGGCGGGTTACGTCCTTTATTTCAGGAAAGTACATTAAGTAAGTAAATTATATAAAAATATTAAAAATAAACATTAAATGTACGAATGTGAACGTTTTTAAAAGACATAGAATTGAACGTAGTAAACACCCACGAGTTATTGATCACAATGATCCTCTGTCGCTGGTGCTACTGTCACACTTGAATTAACACTAATTATAAATGATTTTTTATTCCCACGTGTAATCCGCCACTTCCTAACACTTATTACCTCGTACAGTAAAGCAACAAAGGAAATCCAACATCCGATTAAAAAGATATAAAACAATGTCACCAAATTAGAATTTAATGTCAACGCGGCATTCATCATTTATTCCCCACTCGTCATTATTTCCATCATCAAACCATTGTCTCCAAAACTGGTATATTCCAGAGCTGGCAAAATACTCCATTCTTCTTTGGAAATAATCCCCTCCAGACTTGGAGCTACCCCACACCTTAAAGTCATCAAAGAGTGTATCCCTTCCCACGTAAATAGGCAGTTTATTTGATACCCTAGAGTTCCTCTGAATGTCAGCCATCAATCCCGAAATTGTAATGTCGTCGGCGACAAATGCTGTTTTATTGCAGTGACCTATCCAGCCAAGCACAATTTCAGCTGCACCCTTCCTCCCTGCTTCCATCATTACCGAGACGGGAACTATCCCTTTAAATAATTGGACCACCTGATGATCCTCCTCACTTTTAAAATCGTAGTTGGTCAGCACGCTAAAATTATAGTTTGGTTCTTGCATTGCGCACTCCATATTGCAAAAGTGGATGTAGCTCTCATCGTCCATTTTAGCTTTCACCCATTTTATCAGCAAATACTCCAGATAGCTCTTTTGCGTTAATGACGAAGCCGCCCCTTTCCCTGCATTCCCCCTCGTAAACAGCTGGAAGCTACCCAACTCTACAAATTTGGTCCACGTTTTATGGAACTTCCTGGGAGAGATAAATGTCGCAAAGTTGTCTCCCTGATAGGCAGTGTTTAGAATGAGGGCGGAAAAAATCCACACTGCCAAAAATCCACGAAGTTGTCTACTCCGACACATCACCCCTGCATACACTTCGGTATCCAAGAGGAGGGCAATAATAGTAATCAGTATTGACGAAGGGCTGAGTTCCAAATTTTTCTGGAACTTGACAAGTGAAGTAGTGCACAGCATGACAGCCACCGTGAATATCATGCTGGCCACCAGGAAACACCAGACTGGCGTCTGGAATGGCTGTAAATAAGAAGTAAAATTAATTGGAGATGGATTTCCATCACAAGTTAGGAAGCTGTAGGAGGTGATATCCACTGAAACCAAGTTGGCCGTGTAGATTGGACCGTCCAGGGTAAACAGCCAGGGAAGATAAAGGAACACTCGGCCGAATCTAGTTCTCTCACTTTTGGTCACATTGTCAGCAATCACGATCAACACCAGTTGGTCCAGTCTCGGATTGTGGCTGAGCATTTCCTTGACGGAAGTGGAAGCATGGAGCTTAGCCAATGTACTCCCTTTGAAAAACCCCGAAAACGGCGGAAGACAGTAAGTCAAATACTCGCCGTCCCCGGTAGCTTCCAAATAAACACGGTGCATTTTTGATCGACAGCTAGCTGCATTATCACAACTGACATGATAGTGAACAAAGGGGTACTTCTGAATGTAGAAATACGGATATTCCGGATAGTATTCAAAATCAATCCCTTCAAATTTGCAAAACTTGCACATGAACACAAATTCCACGGGTTTTGAATCAAACTCTTTAAGATCATTTCTACTATTGCTCATGATAGGATATGAGATTCGGTAGGGTATCTGGTGGGATTTTTGGATATACATACGGCTGAATATTGTAGGGTTTAGCCATTCCTCATTCACACTTGTAGAGGTGACCCCCTCCACAAAAAACAGCGTCATTGGAAAAATGCTCAAAAGTGCGGAGTGTACGGACACGCTATGCGTTGTGGACAGAGGATGTATATGTTTAAGCTCTGATGTGATTTCAAACAATGTCTGCTCCAGACCTTGTTCCACATCTGTGAGCTGCTCGGAGTCCGTAAAATACAGCATGGACATAGTGTGACATACCGTCCACCGTAGAATGCTTCCAGTTGTTGCATTTCCCAATGAGGAATGGAACAATGCTATCGGCACAAAGAAGTCTTGTTTTATCGGAAGAAGCACAATTCCTTGATAGAGCACGACAATATTGTAGCAGTTATCAAATCCATGCAGCCAATTTAAGTGAGGTAAAACGATCTCCACATTGGAGACTGATCGTGAATTTGTTTTTGACATTGTGAGACTAATAACAAGTAAAATCAATGTAGTTTTTTGTAAATAATCCTTTAAAGATTGATGCATCATGATGCTTTCGCAACGAGATTCCCCCAGTTTTGCCATGCACGGTATACATACTGCGGGCTAGACTGCATTGGTGGTGAAAATGAAAATGGTTACAATTGAAAATTGCAGAAAATTAATACCTCATTTGTAAGTTAGATTGAAGTTATCCATTCAGCATTCAGCATATTTTAGTATTCTAAAAGTTTTTGTAAATTTCCTCAATTCAATTTCATTGTCCTCAACTTACGTAGCACCAGTGTGAATACGCAAATAGAGTAGGTAGCTATCATTATGTGTAAAGACTTTGCATAGCACCAAACAAAGGTATAAATTATAACGACTACGTAAGAATTCATTTAGAATATTTGCCAAATGAACAATAATTACACGTGTAGCAATTGTAAACTACTTATTGTGCAATAACGGTTCAGTATGTTCGTTCGAGTGGGTTGCAAAAGAAAATGAAAAACTCCAGTCCGTTGTCGTGAGGTGAAGTGGTATCCAACTGTGCAAGAATTTCCCAACATGCCTTACACTAACAAGTACTAACAAGTACTAGCAAAACCAAGCACTGTCCCATTTTGATCGCTGCATGTCCTCTAAGGAACAACTTATTTTCATTCTATGAAACGATCATCTCGTGTAAGCGATGTTTTTTTACCCTTTTTGTAAAGATATGGTAGGTATATTCATTATCCGTATCTGTAGGTAGTTTAATTACACTGCTGCGTTCCTTGTAAAAGTTAACTAACTCTACTTGGGTTTCTCCAGCACATTAGCTACGTCTTTGCTCCATTAACAGGTCACATCAAATTGACGGTTTTACCCGTGGCGCAATTCTCATTTAGCAATTAAACAATTCCTCTATTATGCAGTTCACTCGACATGATACTAAAGAAATACCTATAAAAACTTGAAGTTTTCATCGAACAAAAACCAGGGATAGGAGATGCGCGCGAGACAATATCATACCTTCACGCTACACATACAGTGACTAACCTGAATAGGCTTTAGGGTAAAATGCTAAATAAAAAAAATGTACTTTGTTCCTCATATCATTAGTAAACGGTCTCCTTCATTGCCTCATAACTGACTGGTAAGTTAATAAACGGTGTAACACAGGTAGTTAAACACGTGCATGCACTTCAATTTGACAATATAAAAACTTCAACTTCCTTCAATGTACTTTATGCCAATTTTCTACCTACATTTTACTACTGATATCTGACTTCCTTGCTACCTATGTTCTCTATCTCTCTAGGGGGCTCATGTAGTAGCTACCTCGTCAAAGTTTACTTATACTCATACATAATATGTATTTGAAAGCTGCTTCTGAAGGACAACCGGCTTCCATATGCCCAGGTTCGAGGTGGGTATATAAACGACAAGCACTGGAAAATTTAATTTAAGTGTTCCTGGAAGTTGGAAGGCATTCGTTGTCTCAGCTTTCAANAAGGCATTCGTTGTCTCAGCTTTCAATGAATCATGGCACCCAACGTGAAAACGGACTCACCCCCCAACGCACACCTGAGCAGCAGGCATGGAACTAGTCGCAAAGAAATCCTTTGTGATGGCTGGTATTATGATATCACTGATTTCATAAGCCGACATCCAGGTGGGGCTGTAATTGACTATTACACAAAACCCGGGGAAGATGCGACCCATGCTATTCAACAGTTTCATCACCGATCAGCTTCCAAGGTCAAACTCCTCATGAAGTCGTTTCGACGCCGTCCAGCGGGGGAACTCGATCGTACAGCTCTTTATTTTTATAATTCTGTTTTCAGACTAATGGACATATCATTGCTGTAAAAGCCAGCAATTATTATATCATTTCCTGTATGGTTTAGTGCATCCTGACGACCATGAAAAGAGGAAAAGGCACCAAGTCCTGACCGACGATTTCACAAGGTTGTACCTGGAACTGGAGGCGGAAGGCTTGTTCAAACCGGCACACATGCACATAATATACAGATTTGCGGAGCTTATCACCTTCTTCGTCGTCGGTTACTACAGCACTCTTGTCCCCAATCTGATGATGCAAGTGGTAGCGACCTGTTTGCTCGGAATGGCACAAGCCAGGGCTGGTTATTTGATGCACGAAGTGGGGCACAACTCCCTCTTTGGTATTCCCAAACTTGACAGAGTTATATGTTCTGTAGTGGCTGGTAAGGTTTAAATAATATTATAATTATAACTCATCAAATAATTTTCAGTCGGGATATTGTGTAATTAATATCTTTCCAGGTCTTGGAGCAGGTATCTCTGGGAGCTGGTGGCGAAGAAAGCATAGCAGACATCACGCCATGCCTCAGCGTTTAGATCATGACATTGACCTGGCCACCTTGCCGCTTGTTGCCTACAATACCAAATGCGTCAAATCCCCTGAGCAAGGTCGCAACTTTTTTATTCGCAACCAAAAGTATTTGTTCGTCCCAGTAGACACATTTCTAGGAGTGTTAGTTTGGCAGTTTTACAGAAACCCAAGGTATGCCTTGAAATGGGGATATACGCTGGACGCGGTCTGCATGGGATTACGATATTTGCTCTTTGCATATTATGTTGGTTTTTGGCACTGGCTATTTTCAACTTGGGTCGTCGCAATTTTCCTCATTGTCAACTTTTCCCTAAACCATTCCCACTTACCGGTGACGGGAGAACCTACGCATTGGGTGGAGTATGGCCTACTCCACACTGTGGATATCGAACATAAGCCGTGGTGCGATTGGTGGATGGGATATTTAAATTATCAAATTGAGCACCACTTGTTCCCAAACATGCCGCAGTGTAAAAACTCAAAAATTACAGGTCGTGTCAAGGCTCTGGCCGATAAGCATGGCATTCCTTATCAAGTGTTGTCATACAGGGAAGGTTTAAGTGTAGCGCTGAAAAATTTGGCAAATGTTTCCGAAGAACTTAAGGCTGAAAGCGTGGGTTAATGAAATAAAACTTATTAAAGCTAAAACACGATGAATAATTTACAAATTATTTAAATATATTTATGGGCATTGTAAATATTTTATTGTAGGCATTATTACACATTAAACATTATTAAGTATTTACATTGTTGTAACCGGTCTCTCTTATTTAGGAACGTCAACTATGTTATAATTTGGTGCGCCTCAATTCGGATAATATCAGTATTTGATTCTGCCCTCAACTTGTAAATACACTCAATCAAAAACACACAAAATGAGAGACTGACAAGCGCTAGGAAAATGTAAAATATTGTAACTAAATTTGAATTCAATGATAACGGTGCATTTCCCCCATCCACAACTCCATGCCGCCGCTGCATGGCTTGTCCTAACCACATTTATCGCCATTCGCAATCTTTATACGGATGCAACTTCTGATATTATGATATTACTAAGGTAAATATTAGTTAGTCATTTATTCAGGTGATCTTCATTTAATCACTACAAGGTGATTGCTTCATTAAATGAAAAAAGTTAAGTGTTGTCAGTAAAGTCTTTAGCGTCATATTCAGCAGTTTCAACATTGCAGCAGCAGCTACATTACATTGGAACTAGCATATCACTAAAATAATGTACCTATACGAATCAACGCCATTTCGGCAGCTGCTCACCTTTCTGCAATTACCATTTTCATGGACCATACTACTACCCATTGCAAGAAAAGAAACGCGAAAACCTTGCACAAATGCACATTATTGAGAGTCGTCACTCGTCACAGACAAAAGCAATGCATACGAGGTTTACAACACGATCTTTATTCGATAACGAAAGCTGAGCTTTCAGTTTCGTCTATATTGTCTGTTATTGGGAACAAGTAAATATACAAAGATGATGCATCATTTTCTGCAGTGGCAAAGTTGCACTTGCACTTTGTCTACTCACGCTTGCACTTCCTTAGCTATATACATGTGTTATATTTGCTAAGTACATATTTTAGTACATGCTTTTTGAACGACTTGAACAAATACTTAAAAGTGTAATTGTTGTCTTTTTGCAAATGCTGTTGCTAAATTAGTTTATCATACTCCAGAGAAAGTAGCGAATGCACTGACGAGTACTCTTTAGGCTTAGGTATGTTGCATTTTACAGACGCTCTCAAACTCAAACTCACTTCCTAACACCGAATGAATGAAAGCATTAGCATCCAATCCATATGTACATTGGGAGGAGAAGTTTTCGCCACTTTGACATGGAATCTTAATCAATGACCACTTCAAATTTGGACCCTTGAAACTGCAATAACGGGTTACTGTTACAATCACTTTTCTGTACCAACTAACTAGGAAACCTTTCTCACTATGATGATACGACAAGATTGTAAGCTTTCAACTTCGTCTCGGCTGACGGACCTGCGAGAGCTATCATGACGTTTGCCATTCCAACTTTGTCTCCCGCAAGGACCGAGTCGCGACAAACCTGCCTCAATCACACTTAAAAATGACTGATCTCACACCTCCCCTCACTAAGGTCAAGTGGCTCCTCGTTGCTCTCATTGCAACTCTTTCAGGGAGTGATGGAGCTGTTTTAAAAGGTAGGTTTGGGCTGATTAAATTATAACTGTGCTAATTATAATTAGTATTTGTAAACCAAGTTTAATCCTAAAAATTGTGTGACAGGTGAAGGGGGAAATGATATCCTGGTTCGAACCCACCCACACTCCTCATATTATAGAGATAATAGCTATTACTATTATAACCCAACATCGACAACCCAGTTTCCTATTGCCCGTCAAAAGAAGAAATGCAACGGGGAAGACAATCTGAAGGAGGACCTGGCCATTCTCAGCTTCAAACTTGGACTGATTTCCTCAGTGGCCGGACTCTTCTCCCTGACAGAGTTCTCTGTGGTTAGCAACAACATAAGCATAATTAGCACTGTGGTAAGTTTGATTTTGTGGGTGCCAAGTGCAGTTCTAACCTTCTTTGCGTGGAGCGACCCCATTTCCTGGACCACTGGGAATCTGGTAAACGTCGGAAGTTTGCTGATAACGTTGTATGGTGGCGCGGGCATCTTTTTCGGGACAGCGGATATAATTGTCAGCACTCTTGACGAAGTGCTGGGAATCACAAGTTTGATATTGAGTGCGCTCACAACATACCCGGAAATGTATGAAGAGCTGAAGGAGTTGCTGCAGGAAA
>JAANSN010005787.1:0-11727 GCA_036850665.1 Dicranocentrus wangi
TTGATGGAGCAGATTTCAGCACATACCACTGTTAAACCTGGCTATCGTTTCAATTTATCTAAGGACATTTCCATATCAGCAGTTGAAGGTGGAGGGGACCACGATGAGCATGAAGGCGGCGGTACCACTAGCCAGGGTGGTGCTCCCTTTGGTAATATGAGACCACGACGCACCATTGCCAATACTGGTGCTCCTATTACTCCAAGAGGCGTGCCACAAGGGATACCGATGGCAGGTGTTGGTGTGGGCGCTTCCCGACCCAGAGTACCATTGAATACTACAGGAACTCTTAATGGAGGTGGGCAACAGAGAATGTTCACTGGACAGCAATTGCGCCAAATGGTGCGAAACGCTAGACCGCAGCAAATTTTAAATCCTCGGGCGCAAGGTGTTCGAATGACCGGGTACGGATTTTTGCAATATTTTATGATTAACCGCACAATACTCTACTCTGAAGTAACTTTTGATTACTTTATCTATGTAGTAACGTGACTAGACCAGTGACCATGTTGCAAGTGAGGCAGCAGACTGTACAAAAGAACCCTAAGGAACACCAAGCTGTAGTGGTGGACTCTTCGTCCCTTCGTATTGAAGGACAAACTGGTAAGGAAATAGACCAAACCTTTAAAAGAAGATTATGGTATTCGGTGTAAACTGACAAATTTATTATTCAGTGAACCCGGTGCAAGGTCCAATAACACTTCCAGGAGGAACTATTACGGTTACTCCTCTTACGTCAATCATTGCCGGTGTACCTATTACCACATACGGAACTGGGGGTGATGGTGTAAACGGAGCTCAAACTAGCCAAGTGGCTGTTGCCTTAAAAACCACTTCCTCAGCAATATCCAACAACATAGGCATTATTAATGTCCAACAGCAACAGAGTGGTGGTGGGGAGCGTTTTTTTACAGCTTCCGTTGTTATTATTACTGTTGTATAGTTTAAAGTACAATGACTTTGTTTTACTTTCAACAGGAACAACAATAGTAAATAATGCCGTAACTTCGGCTAAATCCGTCAAAGCTATTCAACCATCAGTGGCTTCCGCACAACAAAGAAGGAATCTCATGGTGAGCATACCTCCATCCGTGAACATGCACCTTCAAAATCTGACTAAAACTATGGGCGACCTTGTTAAGTCGACGGTTGAGCAAATTACTCTGGAAATCGTGGAGTATTGTAACAGTACTCAGGGAAAAGCAGAAAATTCTAGGCTCCAAATGGAGGTGGAGCGGCTCCAGAGTAAGCTGAAGCAGGAAGTTACAGATGTTAAACACAACAATGGTAAGGATTATACGATACTATTAAAGCTGTCATTCATGTGATTCGCATGGTTTAGTAGGTGCGTTATTAGTGTTGTATTTTAGTGGGTAGATAAAATTTGAATTATTATTATTATTTAATTGCATTGGCAAGACCCGAACTCGAATTCAGAAGTAAGGCATGGTAAAGTGAAAGTCAAATGAATTAGTTAGGGTGGCAAGGGTGATGAGAGTGTGGATATACGCAAATAAAAATGCGTTGTATGAAAATCTCGAGTCCACAAAAAATGCCATATTAATCTCTGTTAGTTAAATTGCCCGACCAAAAAAATGTGTATCAAAAATATTTAATACTTCATATTCATAGTTTACGCCTACAGTTGTAACTTCCCAGTGAGTAATTTGTGATTATTTTTTTTATATTTTATTGCAGATATTGCAATGCGTGAATTGAGAATGACCATGGAAAACGATAAGAAAAGAGCGATGGCAGAGATGAAAAGACAAATGGAATTGGAGAAGCAAAAGGCAGTGGAGGACACGAAGAAGAAACAGTGGTGTGCCAACTGTGGCCGAGAAGCCTTATTTTATTGCTGTTGGAATACATCATACTGTGGTTACCCTTGTCAAGTAAATTATACTATTAATATACTGATAGAAGTATCACAAAACTAATTTTCGTGAATGTAGTAATAACTTTTAAAATCTAAATTACAGGAAGAGCACTGGCCGACTCATATGTCTTCATGTTCGCAAAGCTCAGCAAATTCAAGATAAAGACTTCGTCCTGTCATGAGTGAACATTTTAGGATGCCCTTGCAGTTGACAAGTGAAATTATGGCATTTATTTATGGATAATATGACAAATCTTTTTTGTGTTTTTCGTTGTAGCCTTAAGTACGAGTCTTATGAAATGAAATGTAGTTATCAGACACCGAGTGGGGGCTTGTACGTCGAAATATGTAGGAAAACGTTGCATTGTGTTGTGCGTCGAAAAGAATGGCGACGCAGAGTTTTGCTCGTTGACTTCGTCAATGCCATTTTTTACTATAATAATCGATTTTTATTTGTTATTTCATTGTTTAAAGGTAGAAGTTTTACGTTTAAAATTCTTAACATAATGGGCTTGTCTCAATTGCACTGTTATTACATTTTATAAAGGTGTATTTGTAATATATTATAGTTTTGAATTGGTTTGCTTTATTGACTTTTAGAATGCAAAAAGTTGCAATTCATGCTATTTGCTAATGAATTAAAATGCAGGATTGTTTTTAATTTGAAAAGTTGGTGATGATGAGATATACCAGAAGTACTACACTTTTCGAATTTACTAAAGTTTTACCCTTGTATATTTTGTGTTGGTTTCCACTCAATAAAATTGTATTTAATTTAGATGCACCAAAAATTAAGCCTGCATTTTTTGTTGTTTTCACATGCTGTAATGTATTGTAGATTTCTTAAATAGATATTGTATTGCTTCTTGCGTGTTACACAAATGGCAAAAAACAAAAAGGAATAAATTCGGTAGATTAGGACATCTTACTGCTGCTGAGAATATGAATATTATTATTATTATTAATACTGTTACTGAAATGAATGACAAATTGAAGACTGGGTTATATTGTGTATGAGTGAAGAAAATAAATACATACATATATATATATATATTCCTATAGATTCTAGTAGTAAGTAACTCATTAAGTCGACGACCGGCGTTGTTAAATTTTGTTAACTTCGCATTTTATGGGCAATCCAATAAATATGAAGTGATGGTAATAAAGTAGATTTGATGTAAAAACGGTTGGTTGTTTGCTTTTCATTTCACAAAGTTGCTGAACGGTATCGCAAGACATTCTGCGTCATAATTCTGGTGCGTATTATAGAGGGTGGTCATTTTTGTCGTAAGAGTGCATGGAGTAAAAAATGAGCCATAAGGATCTCCTATCATGGTCATCATTGATCATTTATGTTTTTAGTGACAACGAACACCAAAAATATTGACCATCATGTAAATTTGCAACTAGGCTAACATGCGTCTATTGGGCGTTGTCCGCGTCCGTAAAGGCTGTTACAAGATATGAGAGAAATTTATCGGTGTGAAGAGGGAGAGAACATTCGAGACAATTTAGAGAATATATATATATTATATCCAATGAGAGAACCCTGAAATTAAATAAAAATAATGAACATAGCATACATCAACAACATCAAGTCGGTGCTTCTCTTTATTAATGTGAAGAACTACAAAAAATGATTACCCACAAATAAAATTAAATAGGTATAACATTATAATAATAACAAATTTTAATAACAAGTATTACAATAATTATGACAGCATTGTATCGTATGTATTTTTTTGTAAATAATAAAATGGATGTTTGATGATGCTGCTACTCCAAGCTTATTTATTTAGTTAAATAGACACTATGTTTTAGTCAATCAAATCTACTTTCTGCTCCTCCGTAAAAGTTAAACGGTTAGATAGGGTTCCTCTCTTCTTCTGTATTACTTATTACTTCATTATGTTCTAGTTATGCATGTATTCAATTTTCGCTTTATTTGTAAAAGCTTTTTTTTCGTCTTCCACTCGTGTTATTTTTTAACATTTATGTAGATATATAGAAGAAAGTTTGTATATTTGATAACGGCTTACTCCATATCTTTTAAGTTTTTAACAGTGGTATGTATGAGTCTGAGTTTACTTACAGTAAGTTGTAAAATGCTTGCAGTCAGTACTTTTCTAATATTAAGTTTGTATTATGGTGGAAATACAGAAATTATGGGGGACATCGTAACGCGGAGTTGTAGTTCACGCCAAAGTAGATGAATATCGCATACCATTGTCCACATTATTTCGTTTCTTCTTCTATGCTTAACAATTACTATTACTAATTTAACTGCACTGACCCGTTAAATTGTGTTGTAGTTCGTTATTTTGTATTTAACTCTGCTGCTGTTGCTGTTTAGTAATTAAGACGTTTATGCCGAATTTGTTTCTTTTGTCTCTGCGTTTGGTTGTTCCTTGTTAAAATTCACAAACTGATTTTGTTACATGTTCATGCTTGCTTGGAATATTTCTAGATTTGCATACAAAACTTGGTTTTAAAATCGATTGCTCTATTTTGTTGTATTTCTAATCAGGCTGATTAAACACGTTGAGCTAAAAAAACAATTAGAATTAATGCTTGATTGGATTATGACAACCTCGTGGGCGCGACGTGATCACTTTTCACAAACAAACAAGAGGAACATGCGACGAAGAAATCAGTCAGTATGATTGGGATGGGAAAATTACACCTTCGATTTCGTTTGAGTCTATGGAGCATTTCATCACGCACGTGTTTGCAGGTCCAGAAATACAAAATTGTTTCAAAAAGCAATCCATTGTCGTGCACCGAATTACTCTGAATCTGACTGATTTGCTGATGACGATTGACGATGACTTAAAATTGGTGTCCACAAACATGAAGTACTTTTATAAGACACTCTGCGCACTAGTTGAATTATTAAAGATTCCCTCCGATTAAGTCGAATGTGACGTAGTATGTAAATCCAGAAATATACATATCAAGGTATGGTAATGTTTTTGTAAGGTCGGTTTATGACGTAAAGGACAGCCTTGATCTCTATGAGTCCTGGTGTTTTAAAACTTTGAAGTTATACTTACAAAAGTTGTTAAAAAACCTGTAACAAAATGTATACTACTATCGTCTGTTTAACAAGAAGCGGAAATTTCTTTCAGACTCTGTTATTATTTTTTTAATACGTGCTCCTTATTTTTATTTTCTGTTTACTACACCGTCAAAAGTAAATGAAAACGAACACAATAATGAAAACAATAAGACAACAATCATGTGGTGAGTGAATCTTTCGTGAGCACAGCAGTACAAGTTTTTCTTGTTTGTTTTTAGTACACGTTCAATATATATGTAACTTCGAACTTGGCTTGCAATACGTAACAAGTGTTCACCTACGTGTACGTAAGTATTGGAAGAAGATCCGGTCGTAGTACTTGATTACAAGCTGATAATGTATAAAATTGAATCACACACCGATCAAACGGTACAGAGTTTCCAGAGTTCAAGTCATTTTCTTGAATGAAAACATACTTGCGTTGGTTAGCAAAGAATTAATGGGAGAGAGAGCACTAAAAAATCTCCGTGGACAAACACGTTCAACAATACACACACGAAACAAAATGCTCCCGTTGTTCTAATGCACTCGTCAACTAAATATTATTATCCATCATGATACGATCCCAAATTCATAAAGTACAAAAATTTCAATGCAGCACTCACATACAACAACGCTTAATCAGTTCAGTTGATATAGGCTGTAAGGAGCAGTTTTTAACACGAGCAAATAATATTAAAATATATAAATCATAATTACTTTAAGAACTGTCAATTATTAGATGCTCACTCGGAGTCACTGAACTGCCAAATCTGGTAATAAACTTCAGCACGATAAGTTGTGAGCACATCATCCTTTTGTGCCGAGTCCATCAATTTTGTAGGCGTTAGGTTTCTCCGACGGGTTTCTTCTGATTGACGTTTTCCAGATATACATACAGTTGATGATGAGGTGGATAGGTCAGTGTGAATGATCTAGACACAATACACGGAAAACACTGAACCAATGTGTTTTGTCTCAATTTGTTTACTCCTACAGACATGGAGTGTTTTTCACCAGTTAATAGCAAAATCACTTCATTTGAATTGTGTCTTTAGTTTGGGTTTACGAAAACAATCGTTTTATCTCCTTCCAGCACGATGAGTAGAAACAGGGCAGGGTACGTTTCGTACAAGTGACTTTGCAACTGCATGTAGTTTAAAAACTAGAAAAGAAGTAAGAGGTGATATTATTTACTGTGGTGATCACTGTGGTTCACTGGTTCAAGTTTTTTTTCTTTTTGCGGACGAGGAATGCCCGTCATTCTAGAATTGAATCTATTAATCACGCTTCGCACTAAAATACAATCCGAGTTGCATTTCGCCAAAATGAAAGTCTAATTTCACCATACAGTGTATAATAATGTATTTGTGGTAGTAGCAGTATCAATCATAGTTCTATTTTAAGAAAGATAGAAAAATTCTTACAATACAAAAGCGAATACGACGACGGCTAAAACAGGTCAGCTACAAACTGTCCCTCAATATCGCATCACTTTGCTCTCTAGTCCATTTTGTGTCTAGTTATAATCAACACTGGAATTTAAAAGGAGAGTTATAGCTGGATGATAACAATGATACACTAAGAAGTCTCGTTGCACACACACATACACGCAGCAAGTTTTCTGTTTGGTTGAATTAACGTCGTGAAAATGTTATTTTTATGAAGTTGCAGCAGACAGAAAGGTAATAGGGAGAGATTTTAATTTCGCATTGGGTGATGTCCTCCTCCGCGGCCACCGCGCATGCCTCCTCGGTGATCACGATCCTATAAGTAAATGTAATGCAACTGAAAAATTCTGCTTTTACGGTCATTTTGCTGAAACGAGCCAAAAATGTCATTTCACTTACACGCTGATAAAAGTCCCTGTGACCGCCACCATCACCACGTCCATTAAAGTGGTCACCTCGATCCATGCGATCCATGCCTCTATCGTTCCCACGTTGATGCTCATGGTTTCTGTCCATATCTCCTCCACGATGGTCGCGAAAATCTCGATGATTATCACGACCACCAAAGTCCCTGTCGCCGCGACCCCTGCCACCAAAATGACCACCGTGGTCCATGTGGTGATTCCCATGATAACCGCCTCCCATGTGTCCTCCACGACCTCGACCTGGACCGGGCCCACCACCATTGCCACCGTGCTCATTACGTTCCATCATTGGTGGTGGCGGTGGAACTTGTTGTACAACAGTCCTTCTTTGATCCTCCTCTTCCTGTCGCTTCTCGTAGTGAGTAAAATCATCAAAAATCGACGTCGTATGCGGATAAGTGTGAATAATCTTCAACACTTGTTTTCCCTTTTCGAAAGGTACTTCCTAAAAATTTGTTTATTGGGAGTTAATAACCAACACGTATATATTAAATTTGCAATATACTGAGACTGGATAAAGACCTGCGTATCTCTAGAATTCGTGACAGGCTTGTTCTCGTTATTCTCCAGGCGAATATTCCTAAGTTGTGAGTTTGGTACATCCTTCACGTAAATCCATTTCACTTTAAATTGACCCTTCCATTTGTCCTGGGACCACACCGAAGAGGAAGCATTATAGTCGACGTGGCTCATCATTTGTGCCATTCCACAAAAATGGCCTGACCCATTCACAGAAAATAACAAGTACAACGGTCCTTTAGTTTCACGTTCCTTAAATGCCTGATCCAGACGTCTATTGCCTATGTCAAAACAGATATATTTAATGCATATTATATTAATATTACATTTTTATGCACATTTGTAGCTTTAAAAAATAACTGCCCATACCATGTTCAGTGCTACACCAAATCTCGTATTTTATGGACCGATGAATGTCGTCTTCCGAATAACTTTTAATAACAAAGAATCGCGATCCTTCCGCAGACAAGTCAAAGGTTGGAGGATTATAATCATTTGTTTTCAGTTTTTCTACAACAAGGGACAAAATCAAAATTCGAATTAAATTTACTTACTCATAGTATTGTCAATTGGTACTGGTAAGAATAATATCTGATATTATAGAAATTTGGACAACATACCATCTGCATCTCGCTCTCGCTTAGCTGAGTAAGTAGGAGGAGGGGCTGGAGGTGAAGACGCAGTATTAGGTGAGGAATTTGATTGCGGTGGTGGTGGCGGCGGCTGATGTGAATGTTGAGAGTACGAGTGCGGCGGTGGCATCATTTGCGATGGAGGTCCATGCTGCTGTTGCGGCATGTATCCCATCTGTTGTTGCTGATAACCCCGGCTTGGAGGTCCACCTTGATTGCTTACACCTGAAGGAGGTGCAGACTGTGGGGGTGGTTGTGGAGGTCCCGACGGGGGTGGAATTTTCGGTCTTTCCCATGCTGGGGGGTGTGGCGCCTGGACTGGAGCAGCAATTGGTGCTTTCGCAACTGTTCCATTCTTGCTTTCCCACGCGCCTATAAGACAAAGAAATGACACCTCCATATGTACAAAAGGTAATAAAGTAATAATAATTGTTAAAAAATGACAATTATCTTAACTTTAATTTACCCGGCATCATCGGTGGTGGTGGCATTCCAGGTTTCTTCTTAATAGAAGTTTGAGGCTTGGCGGGTTGAGACGCAATGGACGCCCAAGTTGTTTTCTTGGAGCCACCACCTCCCCCGCCTTGCTGCATTGCCATCATGTCTTTCAATTCTTTCATACTGTGCTTTTCATCCCCATCTCGAAGATTCAGTCCACCCATCCCCTGTTCCATCATCTTAACACTTCTCTCGTCCCCGTACATTCCCTCCCTGAATAATAAAACAATTATAGGATGAAAATCACACTACCTGTTGCGTTGCTGATAATGGTTTATAAAGTCAACATGAGATATGCCCAAACCTCGTGTAGTAGTCGTCGTAGTGTTTTCGGGGTTGAGGTCCGCCCCATGTAGAGTAATCTCCATTGCCGTATCCTCCATAGCCGAAGCCAGGGCCACCTCCTCCAAAATTATTAAATCCTCCACCACTGCCGCCAGTAAACATGCCGTCGCCTCCGTAATGCCCTCCCTGGGAATCGTGCATTCCCTGAGAATAGTTACCTCCTCCTCCCAAAAATGCAACATCTCCGCCATTTGTTGACCACGGTCCATTTTCACTCATTCCAAAAGGTGCCTGGTATTGAAATGATCCATAGTATGAGGACATGTACGGATCTGATGCCTGTCCATAACCCTGTCACATTAGAAATGATTTTTAAAATAAATTTTTTAAACACATTTCCATTGTATTTTAGCTTAAGGTTAACAAGGACTGCAAAAGCGACAGTTGATTTCATTTCCGAATTTACAAAATTCTGCCATCTCTTACCTGATGATGCTGTTGTGACTGCTGATTTCTCCATGAGTCTACTTCTTCATAATCACCACCTTTGGATGCATTAGAAACTAAAATATAAATAATAGTTGACAACAATTATTTCTCCAGCCACAATAACCAACAGTCCTAAGTTAACCCTAAAATTCATATGAATGCAAAATGCAACATTATATTACATTCATTACTAAAAAATACGTGACAATTACATAGACATAAAAACTACAGCTGTATAAATAATAAATAAAATAATATAAACGTGTAATCTGGTTCGATACGTACACTTGCCTGACGGCGGCTTACCTGAGTTCCCGGGTCCTTTACCTCTCTGAAAAAAGTCACAACAAGCATTTAAAAGTCGTTACAATTGATTATAGTGTTGAAAGTTGAAAGTGAACATGTTAGAAATGAAACAAAAGGGAAAATTTAGTTAATGTTAATTGTAATAATAATAAATACAGTCCGAGTCCGCACTGTTATTCAGAAGAACTCATAAGGTAAGCATAATTAAGAACTTGCCTGGTGATCTGACACGCTTGTAGACATGAGTAAAACTAATTTAAAACACGAAGCACTGGAACAAATTCAGTTCAAAAGTTTTTTCTTTGAGGAATCCTGTCTTGTTTCTCCGTTCCAATTTCTCTGTAAAAATACAACACGACAATGCACAACGTACGCCTATTGAAGCACACCAAAGGTGTACTGCTTATTTGCACTAAACTAACCAACGCTGATTGAGCTTAAAACTTTAATTAATGTGACCGAAATAATTAAGTATTTAAACACGATATAGGCTGGTTTTCTTGACGGGATTACTCCTATTTCTGCTCACAAAGAAGCATGATTTTATATAACATATATTGATGCAATGAGTGGATACTGCGCTTTTGCAGTTAACGCTTAAATTAGCTATAGGGCATCATATCATGAATTATGAATTCACTAAACAGTTAATTGACTGGCAGAATAGAAACCAGAAACCTGGGACCTAATTACCTACCTACTCTATTTTCTACATGAACATCGACCTACACAATGCACCATGCTTGATTTGATTCATTCATGGTTGTTGTTACTTTTGCTATTATATGCCGACTTGCAGACCATTTGTTCCTTTGTTGCGATTGTGACTACAAAAGACTTGCCAAAATGCTAACGAGCAGAATAGAAAAAAACAATATATAATAATATTAATCAAGGTCAAGTACGATAGTGCATATGTGCATATACATGATTTCATCAGATATAGCAAGTTCTTAAGCTGCAAATATGCAAAACGCAATTTACATGAAATATGAATACATACACGTAGTACTCCTTGCCATTGAAGTTTCCTTTTAGTCTACTTAATACACATTTTGCATACTATTATTTCTTTATTGCTCCTCCAGTATGCATTTAACGCACAGGCAGTTTTAGCTGACGCAGCGATTCAGACTCGTTAGATGAGCTTATCGATCGATATACCAAGCTTCATGTTAATCACAGCATCCGCATCCACATCCTTCATCCTATCCCCTCAATTACTTCAATAATTCCAACGCTAAACTGAAACCTGAATTGCTCAAAACAGCTTCCTAAAACTGTAATCCGCAGGATGCTCTTGAAGATGCAATATTTTATTACTTTAAAGTTATGTTGACACTTCCAATTGGTGTCTGTCCTGTTCTTATCTGTGCAACTGATGATTACCAACAAGAAACCTAAAACACACTAATTTTGACAAGCCGAAGCCGACCCACCCACCACGACTTCGACTTCCACGATAACAAGGGGAAGGAAGGAGATGACAGAAAAGCAAACAAAGCAACAACAACGGTTCGCTCTAACATCATCGAACATGGAGAATATTCCTTCCTGGTTTCAAATTGATTCAGGTTACATTCAACATTTAATGATCTAACTTTTCATGTGATCAAAATTGTGTAAACGCGTGGCTGACCCATGTTATTGGCCTTGGCCTTGGGCATCAATCACTGATTCTGATTAGTTGCACCTATACTAACATCTTTCTTAACATAACTAATGGACAGATTTAACGGTACTGACTTCTTGCCGTCGTATTATATTAACTACACATACGAGTCATAATATACGACATAAATGACATTATAAATTACTCCCATTTTCATATTCAACTCGGAGTCGAAGTAAATGGGTGATGATGATCAATGATGAGATGATGATGATGATATGATGATGATTGTGTGCGAGTTTTGAGAACTTACGTATAAAAGAAGGTCAAAAGGTTTATAACAACGAACAACGTAACAGAGATTTTTTTTTGTTTCCTATAAAGATTCGCCTGGTTTTTTAACTGAGGTTTAAAGATACAAATCCCAGTCGATGCGATGTGTTAATTACAAGTTACACGTCCGTTTTTAGACACACTCTCAACCTCAACACTCAAAATTAAAAGCACTTTTGTTCCCTATAAAATTATAAACGTGTTTCTCCCACTTTAAACAACACAATTCAATCCATGAAC